>ML808912.1:115634-136830 GCA_009831015.1 Picea engelmannii | reverse complement strand
ACCCACAGCTGAGATCTCTCTGTCAATGTAGATTTGTTGCCCGACTGCCACCAGGAGGTTCCTCTTTCCTCAAACCTTCCATGCGGCCTGCACAAATGACCTCACCCACCAGTAGATATCCATACTGTCAGAAAATGGCCCATCCTCAAAAGGACCTCTGCGACCTATCACCGTCCTCCTTTTCTTCTACCGAATCGCCTGTAGGAAGAGCATCGACCCCTTCTTAAGCCCATTGATCCAGGACTCGTTCAATGCTCATTGGGTCCCATATTTATTGCCCGGGGGAAATCAGGCCCCTTTTTGAAATTTGAATTAAACCTATGCGCGTATTTTCGAATCGGGTTTCGGCATTCCATATGCTAGCCCCTTCCAGCTACACAATGGTCCATGTGACCTGCCTTCGTGCGACCTTGGTCTTATCACTCCATCGGAGTTTCGACACTTGCGATGACAAAATGTTTATGTCAACGGGATTCGCGATTTACCGATTCACGATGCGCTTCAGCCCTCCTGACTGAGCCCTGGTCCATGTGACCATTACCCATGACCACAACCTAACCCCGTCGGGGATACGGGGTTTGTGATGCATCAATGCATTCACCCGCGTGATTCCCGATCGTCCTAATCCCGACGCTCCTTTCATATGCTGACAACTGGCCTCCACTACGCATCTGTCCTCCTTCGCTGCTGTGCTGACAGTTGTACCCCACTCATCGGGATTTCGCCGATCGCGATTTTGAAATGCACAAAACCTTTGTGCCCGGGATCTCCGATATCCCGATTTCCTATTAGCCGATGAACGACCTCCTGTCGGGCCTTTCGCCGATGGCACCAATCTCCTGCCATGCGTCCTCTCAGATGGACGGTCCCGATTGTGTTAGGATTTCAGGACTTTCGATGTCCTGTTTCTTTTGACCTTGGGAACTCCGATTTCCCGATTGACGATATGCCGACTCGCTCCTGATTTCTGACACCTGTCCCTTAGATGGACGGTCCCGATCCCTTCAGGATTTCGAGACTTTCGATCTCTCGTTTCCTTCGACCTCAGGAACTCTGATTTCTCGATGTCCAATATGCCGACGGTGCCTTGATCTTCGACACCTATCCCTCAGATGGACGGTCCCGATCGTCGATGCCTCTGCTGACGTCACACGTGGTTTGACACGTGTTAGATCCTGCCACGTGTCACTCTGATTCGTGACTTATATGTGCATGAAGTGTTGAATCTGCCTGACACCTGTCATTCCCTGGTTGTGCCATGTGTCCCTTGCTGATGTGGTCTGCTGTCGTGAGTTGGATCAACGGTCCAGATGCAATCTTGGCTCAGCGGCTGCGATTTCATCGCGAAATCGCATATCGCGATTTCGGGGTTTTCGTTGTCATTGTTCACGAGACTCGTGAAACTCCGATTCCCGATTCTCCGATGGCTTATCTCCCTCGCATCTTTTGAAGATCTGATGGCTGTCGGGTATCTGCTTCCAGTCTGACGGCGCAGATCACTTCTTCTACACGCCAACTCCTGCGCTTAACATCTACGCAGCTTCTCCCGATCCAACCGCTGTCGGGATTTCCGAGTGAGATCCGATTGCTCTCGGTCTCTTTCCTGTGCTCCTTGCACGTATAAGAGTGCTATGCCTCCTGAGCTTATTCTCCTCGAATCCTTAAAGGATTCCGACGTCTGCGCGCGATCATTCACCTCTCTAAACTTTGTCTTTTGTTTGCCTGTCATCCTGTAAAACATGCCAACAATCCTTTGTACATTCTTCCTGTATACATGCCATCTTCATTGCTGTACTTGCCATCAATGACAAGCATATGCTACCTGTTAAACATGTCCAATACTCCGAAACCATGGGAGGGCACTCGTGCTTGAGGTCTAATTGCAATTTCTCCCTATACTGGGCCCTGGTATATTTTAAATTCTCGTCGGCTAACTTTGTAACCACTTTCTTGTTGAAAGTGTTGTCGAACAAGTTTACCATGTGGTCTATTAAATCATATTTCTTTTTGCTATCTTGGCCATTCCACCATGTGAGAATGGTGGGGCCAAACAACTCCAATGATTTGTCATTTAAGTTTCTATAGAAAACATTGTTTCCTACAAAAACATGTTATCCATTAATTTATAATAATCTCAACAAATGTCCATTTCAATTTCATGAAAAAAATGAATCAATTAATTAACAATTACCTGCAATCTTCTGAATCTTGATCGGAACACATGCGTCATCCACCAGAAAGGTGACATCTAGTGATCCGATGCTTTTAATTCATTTTTCTCCATGCATAATAGTTTCCTCTCCATCTACACTACGTTCCTCTCCGGAGTCATGTGGAGTCCCAGGCTCCGGCTCATCATGCTCCGACGTGTCATGCCAATCAAAATCATTTTGTTCATCAATGGATTCGAGGGGAACCTCAAGAGGCTCAAAAAGCCTCACTTGCACTTTGTTATGTCGACATTTTTTTTGCATTGGACCATCACTACTACCTATAGCAGTTTTAGGATCGACAGGTTCCCGACGCACGGGTTTTAGAAACTCCTACAAATGGAAAAATTTACTTTATCAGATCATATACAAAATATAAAACAAAAAAACGGATATGAAATTGTCATAGCTGATAAAAATATGTGAAGATGCCACTTACCCCAAAATTAGTTATTGTATTTTGTAGCTTTACAGTTCTTTCCCTGTCCTCCTGTGTCAGGGGTCTTTTGCTAAGAAAACCTAGATATTCTATGTTAGCCTTCTTCAAGGTCTTCGTTACATTTTTCATTGGGTTAGTGGAATAAAATATTTTGTCCTCATCAATATCCTCAGTGGGAGCCTTCCCACGTTGACCAGGCCACAATACATTGATGAATAAAATTAATGAGATGAACTTTAACATTTGAGAAATTTAGTTGTTGTAGTCAAAAGTTGTTACTGTGTTTAACATTTACCTGGTGAGGCACAACGAGTGCCTTTCCACGGTCACCCTGGACATATGTAACGGGTGATTTTGAACACGGTCACCCTGAACAGATGTTGACACAATAAATCAATCAACAAAAGTTATGAAATTCACCTGTAACATTAAAAAAATGAAGTATTGCAGTAATATCAGAAAAATAATAACGAAATTTCAGAAATTTAGTTGTTGTAGTCATAATTTGTTACTATATTTAACATTTACCTTGTGAGGCATAGCGGGTGCCTTTCCACGGTCACCCTGAACAAATGTAGTGGGTGATTTTTGGAAACGGTCACCCTAGATAGAAGTTGACACAATAAATCAATCAACAAAAGTTATGAAATTCACTTGTAACATTTAAAAAATGAAATATTGGAGTAATATCAGAAAAATAATAATGAAATTTCAGAAATTTAGTTGTTGTAGTCATAAGTTGTTACTGTATTTAACATTTACTTGGTGAGGCACAACGAGTGCCTTTCCACGGTCACCCTGGACAGATGTAGCAGGTGATTTTCTGCCACGGTCACCCTGGATAGATGTTGACACAATAAATCAATCAATAAAAGTTATGAAATTCACCTATAACATTAAAAAATTGAAATACTGTAGTAATATCAGAAAAAAAATAATGAAATTTTAGAAATTTAGTTGTTGTAGTCATAAGTTGTTACTGTATTTAACATTTACCTACTAAGGCACAATGGGTGCCTTTCCACGATCACCCTTGACAGATGTAGCTTGTGATATCTCATGGTCACCCTGGACAGATGTAGCTTGTGATATCTCACGGTCACCCTGGATAGATGTTGAGACAATAAATTAATCAACAAGAGTTATGAAACTAATTGTAAGATTAAAAAAAAGAAATATTGTAGTAATATCATAAAATAAATAATGAAAAATGAAATATATGCAATAAAAAATTGAAATATTACAGCGATAAATTGTAACAATGATTGATCAAAGGTTGAGTTGAATGGTATGTAAGATATTTACCCCCATAGCCACACCCCCTCCATCTATTTGATTTAAATTGTAATCGATCAACAACTCTTCACCTGGAAATATTGTTTTTGTTGCACATACAAATATATGATTTCTTTTGCATCCCTCAAATATGCAATTCGATTTCTTAGTTGTTGCCACTGGTCGTGTACTATTTATGAAGCCCACAATGTTTCTAGTAGCTTTTGGCCTTCCATCAATATACATAGTTACCCCTTTATTTTGATTGTTATCTACTAGTTGTATATAATTTGTGGCAACTTCGTATCTTCGTATCTCCGCATACTTCGCGTATATCGGACCAACATCAACCAGTGATTGTATTTGTATAATGGTATGACATACTCCATCAATTCAGTTACAATGCCATAGCCGACCTTTATGCCATCCATGGAAAATAACCCCAATACATGTATGGACAAAGAAGCAATGCGATACATCCTCCCACTGATGAAGAAATCTGTGTCCACTTCAGGTAGCTCCTTATGTGCCCATCATTGCATTAGATGTTTATACCTCAAGGGAAACTCAATGTCACCTATTCTCTTAGCATCATAATTACATGACCCTCTGTTGGCAATAAAAAATTGCATGTGTTTACAAAATATTTTCCTTACCTTTTCAGATCTAGTTGATCTAGAACCGATAGATCTAGTACAACACGTCTCACTTTCAACCTTTCTTAGTATATCTTGATCATCACTCGAGGAATATAGATCCGACATATACCTATTTGGTGGTACTTACACTCGTTAAAACAAGAAGATAAGTTATCTTGCCAATATACGTTTGTGGTACCAACACAGTTGCATATAGTTGCATTTAGTTGCAATATAGTTGCATAAGTTGCATTGTTGCATAAAGTGGCATAAAGTTGCATATAGTTGCATATAGTTGCAATATAGTTGCATAAGTTGCATTTTTGCACAAAGTTGCATATAGTTGCATAGTTGCATATAGTTTCATATAGTTGCATATTTGCATATAGTTGCATACGAAATTGTCATATAGTTGCATAAGTTGCATATAGTTTCATAGTTGCATAAGTTGCATATATTTTCATATAGTTGCATAGTTGCATAAGTTGCATTGTTGCATAAAGTTGCATGTTGCATAAAGTTGAATAAGTTCCATAAAGTTGCATAAGTTGCATGTTGCATAGTTGCATAGTTGCATATAGTTGCATATAGTTTCTATATAGTTTCATATAGTTGCATAAGTTGCATTTTTGCATAAAGTTGCATATGGTTGCATATAGTTGCATATTTGCATATAGTTGCATATAGTTGCATACAAAATTGTTAGTAGTTTTCGATCAACATATATCCCCCGACGCTCAGTGGAGAACTGGATTTGAGACACAACAAAGAGTTCAAGTGTGGATCGATTGTTTGGAAATCCATGATCCTGGAATTTCACATATTTGGAAATCGATCACTTAATAAGTTGCAACTATTAAGTGATGAATTTCCAAATATGGGATAGCATACAAAACAATAGTTGACAAGGTCTACGCATCTATCCTTTGTGCAAGGAGAATGAAGAAACTATTTTCCACCTCTTCATAGCTTGTCACTTCTCACAGGATTTTGGGCAACAACCAAATGACTCACATAGTTTTAAATATGTTCTATGGGACATGTGGGTGGCATGAAATGGCTATAGTTTTAAATACATGGTCTACACTCTTCAATTTTTTTACAAGATTGAGAGTGCATACAATTCATTCTTTTTTAGCCCCAAGCAAAAGAAAGATAGGGTTGTTCTTCCTCCAAATTTGGATGAATATGTTTCATGGGGTTTCTTTAATGGGGCCTCTCAAGGGATTCTAGGGCCTATGGAGTAAGACCTATTTACATAACAAAACACCATTGGCGGTCCTTTGAGTAGGGAGTGACATTGATCATAAAAATGACCAACTAGTGCATTCACAAAGTATTACTACATAAAATACTTTTCGTTATTCTATTTATCCAAGCACAACCTTAACCATATTTGAGATAACCTAAACCCAAACTACTTCCTTGCTAAATCAGGTTACTCACCACCTAGGAAGTTCATCAATTAATAAAAGGTGCTTCAATCCGACATCATATAAGTTACTTTGTTGCACTTCCAACACTTAGTAATGATGATACAATTGCAATACATGTGGTGGTTGATGGGAGGTTACTTGGTTACTCTAATATAATGTTTTGATTGACAATCCATCACAAAAGGATTTATGAGTATCTGACATTGTATATGCATGATTTAGTGATTTAAAGGGTGCAATATTACCAGATAGCATCCCACTATCGAGTTGCATAAAGTTGCATAAAATTGCATAAAGGGTACAATGTTTCATAAAGTTGCATAAGTTCCATAAAGTTGCATAAGTTGCATAAGTTGCATGTTGCATATAGTTGCATAGTTGCATATAGTTGCATATTTGCATATAGTTGCATACGAAATTGTTGCAATATAGTTTCATATAGTTGCATATAGTTGGAATATAGTTGCATAAGTTGCATAAGTTTCATTGTTGCATAAAGTTGCATATAGTTGCATGGTTGGATAAGTTTCATATTTGCATATAGTTTCATATAGTTGCATAGTTGCATATAGTTGCATAAGTTGCATTTTTGCATAAAGTTGCATATAGTTGCATAGTTGCATATAGTTGCATACAAAATTGTTAGTAGTTTTTGATCAACATATATCCCCCGACGCTCAGTGGAGAACTAGATTTGAGACCCAACAGAGAGTTCAAGTGTGGATCAATAGTTTGGAAATCCATGATCCTGGAATTTCACATATTTGGAAATTTATCACTTAATAAGTTGCAACTATTAAGTGATGAATTTCCAAATATGGGATAACATACAAAACAATAGTTGACAAGGTCTACACATCTATCCTTTGTGCAAGGAGAATGAAGAAACTATTTTCCACCTCTTCATAGCTTGTCACTTCTCACAGGATTTTGGGCAACAACCAAACGATTCACATAGTTTTAAATATGTTCTATGGGCCATGTGGGTGGCATGAAATGGATATAGTTTTAAATACATGGTCTACACTCTTCAATTTTTTTACAAGATTGAGAGTGCATACAATTCATTCTTTTTTATCCCCAAGCAAAAGAAAGATAGGGTTGTTCTTCCTCCAAATTTGGATGAATATTTTTTGTGGGGTTTCTTTAATGGGGCCTCTCAAGGGATTCTAGGTCCTATGGAGTAAGACCTATTTACATAACAAAAGACCATTGGTGGTCCTTTGAGTAGGGAGTGACATTGATCATGAAAATGACCAACTAGTGCATTCACAAAGTATTGCTACATAAAATACTTTCTGCTACTCTATTTATCCAAGCACAACCTTAACCATATTTGAGATAACCTAAACCCAAACTACCTCCTTGCTAAATCAAGTTACTCACCACCTAGGAAGTTCATCACTTAATAAAATGTGCTTCAATCCGACATCATATAAGTTACTTTGTTGGACTTACAACACTTAGTAATGATGATACAATTTCAATACATGTGGTGGCTGATGGGATGTTACTTGGTTACTCTAATATAATGTTTTGATTGACAATGCATCACAAAAGGATTTATGAGTATCTGGCATTGTATATGCATGATTTAGTGATTTCAAGGGTACAATATTCCCAGATAGCATCCAACTCTCGAGTTGCATAAAGGGTACAATGTTGCATAAAGTTGCATAAGTTCCATAAAGTTTCAAAAGTTGCATGTTGCATAGTTGCATATAGTTGCATAGTTGCATAGTTTCATATAGTTGCATATAATTGCATATTTGCATATAGTTGCATACAAAATTGTTGCAATATAGTTGCAATATAGTTGCATAAGTTGCATTGTTGCATAAAGTTTCATATGGTTGCATAGTTGCATAGTTAGATAAGTTGCATAGGGATGATTGGTGAGCATGGAGAGGACCAGGTCAAGGGATGGAAGGTCAATTGTAGCCTTGGAACCTCAGCTAAGGACATTGGATAAGGTTGAAAGGACTCGACCAGACTTGGACACGAAAACTAGGAGGGTTTTGTAAGTGCTCTTGGTATCTTTCTTTTATGTAAGAATTGGGCCATTGGCCCTGGTACGAGAGCCCATTGTTACGGATATAAGAACAATTGTTTTTGGGCATTAAATTCCTATGTATTTGTGCATGATCCAATTACTAGTTTATTTTCCATTGTGCTAAGTTGTTAGACATCTCAGTGTGTTTATGTTCACAACTCAAATTGTGTAATTTTGTGTAAACTATTGAGAACCTAGAGCAGACATGAGGTGTGTGTGCACCGGCTTGGGTGCACTCCGAAATATAGCAGAGAAGGAGTTCCCCTCCAAGCACTTAGTTGAATATAGTTTTAGGAGGATTGAAATAAGGGAATCAGTTCAAGTTGAGGTTTCCTTCATCTATTTTTTTTTCATGGATTATTAGGGTGTTTGAAAAATTGACATAAGTTTGTTGCAAGAATAATCTTTGTAGACGAATAATTTTGTTCCAAAAGAAGAGATTAGGATCAAGGTTGTTAAACCCTCCCTAATCCTTTATGTAATCTTGAACTATTAAAGGATCTTGTTGTTTTCATCTCTATTGTTCAAGTTGTTACTAGCTTCTTTATTTATTACTTGCACAATATTGTTGGTTGTAATTTATTGGTTGTGATGGTGCATCTTGTTGAATGGATCTCTTTTATAATTGCATCATCTAAAAATTTGTTTTGGAATAATTATGACACATCGATGATAGCTCAATTACGTCTTATATGCCATATTCTAACCCTCTTGTTCTAAATTTCCCTAACTCCATAGGTCAATTGGATAGTGTTATAACCCTAATTTGCACCAGACATGCTTACCTGGCATCAGGACATCTCAGATTCCTTCTTTTCCAAAACATTGTTGAACAATTCTTCTTAAAAACACCTTTTATAAAGGCCCACACACCCTTCTCCATTACTGCATGCGTGTACATGCTAGCTGACCCAAAACAACCCGTGTGTACCTACAAAAGCACGAAAAAAGGAAAGTTGCTGATGGAACACACGGCTTTGGGTGAGTTAACTAAACCTTTCAGCCATGCATGGCTGAGGGTTCAACCAAATACCTAGCTTCTTCTAGCCTATAAAATAAGGGTTAGGGGTCCCATTTGGAAGAGGAGAATCATAGTAAAGAAACTATACCCGATTGCACATTCCCTTTGTCCCAACCTTTAGACATCCTTGTGCAAAGAGAAATATAGAGCAAAGAAGTTGGAGGACAGTTGAAGAGGAGCCTAGGACCAGGTTCGTGGAGCAGTGGTCAGATTCATCATTGTAAGTTGATTTGTTGAAGTTAATAATAAAGAAGTGCTTTTCCCGTCCCACCATATGAGGTTTTCATGGTTTATTGTATACATGTTGATTGAATATCTAACCCATTAATCTATATATCAAATGCATGTGGAGTTCTTTGTTTGTTTTGTGTGAATGCAGGTCAACCTTGGGAGGAGAGCTGCAGTCAAAGAGAGATCAAGCGTGAAGAAGGATCGATATCAAACGCCCAAAATAATGTATTCTCACTTGATCTTCTTAACTATGTATTTGCTTAAGAATAATGGGGATTAGGTCTGAGACGAAGGTAGAAAGTAGGAATATTTAGGTCTTTTCTGCATGCATAATAAAACCCTAAGTGCTAGTCCGTAGGGGGATTTCCCACTCACAACAGATAGACATTGGTCTTGAAAAATTCCACCATCCATTTTATTCTAAAGATTACATCAAAAAAATTTCTTTACTAAGATTTCCCCCCTAGTGTCGAAAAAAAACCAGCCTAAAGTGAGTGGAGGATTTGTTGAGGTGACAATGGGCAACCTTCCTAAGTGCCCCTAGAAGTGTACTTTCTCAAAGGACTTTTTAACATTTGAAGTGCATGTTTGGGAGGTAACAAGTATCACAAAAGGTTAGGATATATCATGACAAGAGAAACATACTATATATAGTGAAGGGGTGTAGGATAAGCACACAAGTAAGAAAAATTAAACCAAGCAAGAAAAAGGAACGAGCAATCTAAAGGTTCAAGAGAAACAAGGAAAAAAAACAAAAATAATGGCTAAATGTAATCAACCAAGTGTTCAATCAAAGTTCAACTAACAAGCATATGGTGGCAAAGAAACCAAGTAGAAAAGATGAAATAAAGATAAGTTGTGAATCATACCTACACTAACTTGTGGTTGGCAAGTTGACATAGAGTGTTGATAATGACTATTGAGATCTTTTGTAGCTATACTTGTTAAGTAACTTCCAAAATATTTCCATGTTATATTTAATCGAAGGGTTGCATTAGTGAAAATGAGCATACAAGATGCGTCGAATGGAAAAAGGATGAGGAATTTCGTTGTGTTGTTAGTAACCCATTGGAGAACAAAGGAGAGAACTAGAAACTAGATGACCAATAGGGTTCTTTTCAATACATACAACTAAAAAAACTCATGGGTTTCCTCACCTTCCACCTGTTTGAGGAAAAGAAAACAATGAATATATGTCGCTTCATTCAAACAAACCTAACATTGATGAAGCACACTACACTTGAGGCAATTAGATGATACAAGAAAGACAAGCCTCACTCTAGCCAAATAATAAACAAGAGCATAAGAGAACTAGGAATGTCCCAACAAAAAGACTACTATGAGAAGGAAAAAGGAGTACGGCCATAAGGAGTCAAAGGTAGGCCAAGAGGCCAAAAAGGAGGAATAAGAGTTTTAAGGAAAAATAAGGCCAAGAGGAGGATTAAAAGGATAAGAAGGGGTGATAAGAGGTAGTAGAGATATTGCAAGGCCAAACGAAGGATCAAGAGGATGAAAATTAGGTCGAGGGGAAAAAGTAGTTTGAATAGGATAAAAAGGAGGTCAAGAGTATGAAGAGGGGTGGAAGACAAGGGACAAGAGGCTTGGATGCTACAACTCCAAAGAGAGCAAGGAGATGCACCATGATCCCAAAGAAATATTGAGAATTAGAAAACAAAATAAACAAAGGACTAAACCTAGGTTTGACAAACCACAAAAAAAACCTGCAAGGAAAAGGCATGGGTTTATGGTGGATAGTGCTAAAAACATGGTGGTTTCCACAAGTTGTGACAACAAATGGGTTACTATTAGGGCTATTGCAATGTTAAGGAATAACATGAGAGTTATTGAAAAGCATCAACTATGGTTGTAAAAAGTACCTATATCTACACCATATGAAAGTTGTGAGGAATGGGCAATTAGGTTGGGGTTTGTCATGCAATTTACAAAAGTTGAACAACCTATTTTAATAAAGGGTGAACTAAAAGGGGAAAACAAAGAGAAAATAGTTGCAATGATGGAGGCAGGACATGAAAGAAAACTTGTAATAGACTATAGGCTATTAACAATGAATCAATAAAACCATAATGTTCACCTGTAATGAATTCAAATGATAGTTTTTATAGGGTACTCACCATTCTTGGTTCCCTCGCGTGTGCCCTTGACTACTCCCCTTGGTTGTGTGTTCCACTATCTTCGTGCAAACTATCTCTCCCTCACAGACTATCTCCTCCCCGGCTCCTCACAGACTATCTCCTCATTGTTCTCCTCGCATGAGACTATCCCCTTTCTCCTCACAGATTGGCGTGCTCCCCTTGGTCTCCTCACAGACTATCCCCTTTCTCCTCGCAGACTAGCATGCTCCCCTTGGTCTCATCGCAGACTATCCCCTTTCTCATCGCAGACTTGTGTGCTCCCCTTGGTCTCCTCGCAGACTATCCCCTTTCTCCTCGTAGACTCGTGTGCTCCCCTTGGTCATGTGCACACTCTAATTGCAAATGGTTACCTTCAACATTGTTTAACATGCATGTACCTTCAACATGGTTTAACATGCATATGGCATTGAGAAACATTTAAAACCCCTCCTCATAATATAATGAGGGGTTTTATCGTGTTAAATTCAAACACTTATTAACGAAGATAATTTTTTAAATATATTTTTGTTTATTTATGATAAATATTTAAATATGGTTTTTCTTAATCCTATTGAATATGAAACTTAAAAAATAAATGAAATTCGCAACATAATTTCATGATATTCAATGGAGATGAAGTTATATATTACAAGTTAGTAGAATCTAATAAATTTATTAAATTTTATGGAAATGTGAAAGTGTAAGGATTGGGATATATTCTTGAGTTGACTTTTAGAACTAGTGATCAATGTTTTATATTAGAGAAAACATTTTCAACTTGGCACAAAGTATCTCTCATGAAACTTCTTCTATATGGCATCAAGATTGGTAGAATATAGAGTAGTTACGATTGGAAGGCCATGACAAGATTTAATGGGAATTATACATAGAAAAACTTAAGCTAAGTCATGTTCAAATCATTGAAACAAACGATAAGTTGGTTAGGTTCAAGAACCTAGTCTTAGAGACTTATACTCCAAAATTAGGTTATAAAGAAATGTATGCTCTTGGTAGGCCAAAGGAAGTTCAACGATGATGGAAGATAAATGTAAAATTATATCCCCTTTAAAGACTGAAATTTTTATGTGGTTGACAATAAAGAAACAAAGCCTTAACTTAGGAAATTCTATAAAAGAGGAAGAAGTCTGGACCGAATAGGTGTATTCTCTATAAAAATAAAGAAGAAAATATAAGTCGTATTCTTATAGAAGAAATTAGGGTTTATGGTTTACATGATGAATTGATGATGGAAGAAAGTGGGTATGTGAGTCAAATTTGAGTCCAGAAACCGTCCCATATTGGAGTGAGATGGGCGCTACAACAAGTATGAAGCATAATTGGAAAGGGAATTTAGTAGAATAATGTATAAGGAAATGGATACTAAAACTTGAAATCAAAGACTTTAAATGTCTTCCTTTAATAAAATCATGGGGCATCTAGTTAGCTTAGAATGTTGGAACCTTCCAGGATAAGTACATTCCCCCTTTCTAATGGAGTTGGTGGTATTATGCATCTAAGTAACACACACAACATTGGGTTCAAGGCTATATTAGGGAAAGGGTCCAACAATTTTGCCAATATTATTTCTTTAAAATTTTGGTTTATGGTTTACATGATGATGATGGAATAAAGTGGGTGTGTGAGTCAAATTTGAGTCTAGAAACCCTCCCATATCATTAAGGTATGCGAATAGTCTATCCATGTCAAATTTCAATGCATACAAAAACAATTTGAAAAAATTTCAACGTTGGCCCCATTCACAGGTCACTGTTGCCCGTGACTAGTCCTAGTACAATTTTCTTGTAAAATTTGTATAATATATTTGGAGAATGATAATTTTGAAGGTACTAGGCCTATTCCTACACACCACGGCCAAATCACCTCTCATTGACAATCTGTGTATTGATCCCTTTTAGTTTTGGGTTGTTAGTATTTTCATTTGCACGCACCTTTCAATCTAGTTAAAGTTCAATTAATGTCTCTTGTTACTATAGGGTTATAAAGCCTCATGATATCAATGCCCATATGCCTCCAACCTTGTGATCTATTGATCGTTGGGTGATAAGTGTCATGAAGAGTGATGACTAAGACTAGGGGCAACTTTCAATTCAAGGCTAGGAATGACCAAGCCCACATCAAGTGAAGTACGAAAATTAAGAAGGTACTTGTGTTGTCCCATTCCATGTCAACAACAACACATCCATTCATTGGGAACACTAAAACCTGAAAAATCGATGAATCCACTAAATTAGGTTTTATGGTTTACATGATGAATTAATGATGGACATACCTACATCATTGGTATGATTAGGCACAGTCGCGCAGAGCTCCTCTTGGTTTCGAGAATACTTCATTCTCTACTAAATAGGGGAAACCACGTGAAGGCGGAAGCTCTAATTATGCCCCCCCCCTCACATCACTCTCAATTTCCCCATATTACCTAATTTGAAATTCTAAAGAACATGTAGCATATACTATATTATACAAAATAAAAACATATAAAGATCATATAAAAGATATAAACACATACCTCTTCTTTTCAACAATTAAATATCATCCATCTTATTCTTCATCTAGCTCAACATCTGTATGAGGATCTGGTTCATAATCGATATAGGTGAAAGGCTCATTCCTATCAACATCATCATCAACGTCATTTTTCGCTAATATAGTTATCGATATCATCAATGAGATCGTCGTCTCCTACATTTGGATGATCAACTTCTTCAACTTCTTCATCTGACACATCGACTACATGAGCTACCTGCTCTCGATCTGCATTGTATCAAACAAATGAACTATTTGTAGGTGCTCGTAGTATGGAAATCTATTGAATTGCATCGGGTAGCTTGCCATTCCTTGTGGAAGCCCATTCGTGCCTTAACGACATTCATGAAACATCAAAAAATTGAAATTAACACTAATTAATGGGACAAAATGAAATTAATACTAATGAAATTAACCAAAGATTTATATAATATGTCATACATAAATAATTTGCGTACCTTGATGATTTCTAATAAATTCCAACTTCCATAGGCAAGGTGTCATTCTTCGTGGTTTTTTTCCATTTTCTTCTTTACCATTGAATTTTGCTTTGTCTGTAGTTCGATAACTATGGTTCTTAGGCAAAAAGTGCCTATACTCATCAAACACTTCATTTCCTAAACTCCTTGAATGATGAGATTTTATCCTCGGACGACAACTGGGCATGCAAATTTACCCTTTGTTTGAAGACCTACAAGATATATGAATTAATGTAGTGTCAAATTAGAGTTACAATTTAAAATAATGCATGATATTTTCAATAAATATATATAATATTAAATCACAAAATAAAGTAACAATATACCACAAAAATGTGTTAACCCAGGAGCATCATGAATTGTCCAAGATAGTATTCCATGGAATTGAAATCATTTTTGCCCTATTGGTCTAGAGATGTCATACATAGTGACGCCAACCCATAACTTCAACAACTCATTGATAAGAGGCTCAATATATAAATTCATATCTTTAACCTGGTACCTACCTAATTGGTTCAACATACTGCATGATTAATTATACTTATCTAGATGTCGTTATATATAAAAGAAATAATCACCATGCACGAAAAAAAGAAATGAAATATTTTGTCATACTTTAAAGCAAATAAAAGATAATTAAATACCTGGAACAATCATTTGCCAACATTGTGTGCTCTCTCTTGATCGACATCCAAGGAGGAAGGTTATTATTTATAACAAAAATAGGCCACACTGAGTACGTAGAAAAAAGCTCTCCAAATGGATTGACACCATTAGCTGCCAACGAAAGTCTAACATTACGAGGTTCTTCTTTAAAAATTGGCCACTTTTCTTTGATGCACTTCATTTCAGAACCATCTGCAGGCATACGAAGAACATCATCTCAACTTCTGTTCTTTGCATGGAAATCCATAAACTGTGCTATACTTTGGCACCTGAACAACCGTTGGAAACATGGAATTATTGGAATATAACAAAGAACTTTGCGAGGCACCTTCTTTGACACTTTATCGGTTTGATATCTACTTATTTGACATTGTGGGAATTCATTTTCTAATGCATATTGTCCATAATATATGATATGATCATTAGGACATGCATCAATAGCCTGATAGTCCATTCCAATTTCTTTCATAATCACAAATATTTCTCGATATGTGCGTGGCAAAATATTTGACGTCGGTAATAGAACTTCACCTAACAATCTACAAAATTCTAAACAATAAGTCAATGTGAACAATATTAATCATCAATATCGCATCCAATATACTAATTTACAAATTAGAAAACAATAGCAATATAGGAAAAAATTGAACCTTTTAAGTATTTGTGAACATGCGGTCATAAATAATTAACAAATTAAATACCTTAGTATCTGTGTGAGGCATGTGTTTGATAAACCATTCAAAACCTTCAGGTTCACCAACAACAATAGAGCAGATAAAAGATTTGTTGTTGAGCCTTCATAAAGAGGTTGACGTGACTTCTTGAGTAGAGGATCAACATCATGACTATCATCTTGGTTGTCCTCATCCATTGGAGCAAATGTGTCTTGGATCAATATATGTATCTCATCTTCTCGATTTGAATCACTAATGTTATCTCCATCCATGTAATCATTAATAACTTGATCAAAAACTTCAATATTCTGATCTCGAAGTTCATCACCCTGTAAAGGAGTATTTCTGCTAGTACTTGGCAAATAACTCTCTGGAGGTCGACATTTTGGGGGCATCGTCTATATATTTAGAAACAATGTAGAAAAATTAGTGTGTATAGAAAATATAAAAATCCCAAAAAGAAATATTACTAAAATTCATGACATGCTAATTATTACAAAGAATACATTAAATATTGAATCCTCTTACCAAGGGACGATATTCATAACCCCCTTCGGCGTGCCCCTTCTCCCTACAATGTCTTTCAACTGTTGTTATTAAAAGTCTTTTTCTTTGAAAGCCTCTACAATCATAGCAAGGGCAATAACATTTTCCATTTCCCCTTGCCTCTAATGTCTCTCTTAACTGAGGAAGCTTCCTGTCATTTTCATTCATAGTGACAGATCCTTTTCCTGACAAGTAATTGTCTTACCTACACCATACCAAACAATAAGTTTTCAAATTTTTATATTTTAGCTACTCCTTTCGATTATGATATGTCTATTTACAGTGACCTACAATCCTCACAATTATTTCTTCTAAGACATTTTGACATGCTTTTTATTTATTATCAATTAACTATTAAATCGATATGCTTCAATTTGTACTTTAGAGTAGTGTGTACTGAATCACCATGGAAAATAATTACATGCCATTTAATGAAAGTGGTCAAAATTTCTCAAACTTGAATCACTCGACACCATACACTAGCCTCTAAGTTGTTTTGTAGACAAGATGCCAATCTTTTAAATTCACCACTAAAAAAAGAATTCCAACCAGTTGTCATCCACAATTGGGTTGGGTTGGTTTAAATTATGACGTGTTGATTTGAATCTACATACAATGGTCACAATTTTATGCTACTTACAGTGGTCACAATTTTATTTTCTAAGATACTTTGGCATGTTCTCATTTTTCATTGTTTGACTAGTAGATTTTATCATGTTATCGTAGATTTCGTCATGAATTTTTTATATTTTAGATACTCCTTATTAATAGTGTATAAACAAGTTACATCAACTACAAACTAAAGTTAATCACTACATCTATAATTGAGTGTGATTATAAAAAATTGAGAGAAACAACATCACATATAAGAAAAGGGTATGTGGATTTTATTGAGAAAGTTGAAACAAATATACTTTATTTATATTGGAATAGTATGGTATATAATCATAAGTTAATTTGTTAAAGGTTCTTAGTAATAAGCCAAGAAAGTTAAAGGTGTCTAACCATAAGCTAAGATGGTTGAAGGTGGTTAGTTAAAAGTGGTTTTTATGTGCCTAATCACGACATAGATAACATCTTTATAATAAGGTCATATGTGTACAAATGTTTCCTTTATATAATAACGACATATATACCTAACATAAGTTTAGGGTTAGTGTTTATGTATCTTATTGTTATAAACTTGAGTTTCCTCCCTATCTTATATATACCATAACTTATCATTTATCAATATAACAATCAACTTCAATATTTTATTCATGGAGATTTCTTCCTTCATTTAATTGAATTAGTAAGTGCTAGTCGACCATTAGGTGTGCAAGTATCCCAACCATTATTGTCATTGTTATGTTATTTTCAATTTATGCAAGTGCGATCCCATTTGGGTACTAGGGATGTAACAAGTGGTACCAAAGCTTCAATCGAGATTTGTTGGTGTTTTTTTGTTAAGTTCTTAAAAATAAAAGAGAGAAGAACCTGACAATCAATTACTATCATTTCACCGACCAGGGTTGAGTTTCAAGAGCACTTCCATATCTTTATCAATGAAAAGAGAGAGACATTCTAGCTACAATTGAAGGGAAAAGGGTATGTGGATTCCATAAACCTAGAATATTATGGAATCCACATACCCTTTTCCATAGAATATACTAACTAGATCTGAAAACCAAAGACATGAATTATGGTACTACACATATAATATATTATCAAGGAAAAAACAAGCTACATGAAATTTGGACATTTGAATTAAATTTTACAAGTTAAATGAGTACATCAATAAAAAAAAAACATACTAACCTTGCAAGTTCAAAATCTGAGCTATGTAGATCGAGAATTGGATTTGTTCAACCGGCGGGTGACGGAAAAAATAAATAGCTAAAATAAAAGCTGCGAACAGTGTCGCAACTATAGAAATTGTGTTGCAAAGTCTCTTAAAGTCAGGTATATATAGATCAGCTAGTCAACTAGTCGTTAAGACCGACCAATGAGATAGGCAAAATTTTCGTGGCAATAGCGACGAACTTTCGTGGAAATAGCGACAAACTTTTGTGGCAATAGCGACGAAAATCCCGACCAAGTTAAAAAACCTATTTGTGGCTATATCGACAAATGTTTGTGGCAATATTGATGAAAATCTTTCCCTATTTAAAAAAAACATGAAAATAATGGAAACGTGGAAAAATTTCGTGGAATAATCCGCCCATATGTAGTAGTGCGGGAAAAAGACTTGGGACTTAAGTCTTAGGGAATATTTTATTAATATTTCCGGGAAAGTGTATTTTATGGATATTTATTTATCCTAAGTTCCTGAGGGTAGGGAATGAGTCACCAAGTGGAATAAGATACTTCTAAAGATGACAAGTGTCGAGTTGAAGGCATGCAATATATATTGTTGGCCTTAGTGTATTTTGGGATAATATTCATTTTCGTAGGCGCAGAAGGGGGTGGTCGAACTATCTGTGAAAATCCGACTATTACCTTATCTCCAGGGAGAATATTGTATCGTAACCAAAAGTTTTTTGTTGAAGAGGTGGGTTGTCAGGTCTGTGAGAAGTCTCTCTAGGTCAGATATTTGTTGTCGAAGAGGCAGGTTGTCAGGCCCGTGATCATTCTCTCTAGGTGAGATTTTTGTTGAGAGTCGTTCCTTGGTGCACTAGGAATTAGTTGCAGGGCTCTGAGACTTCCTGTCCAGCCTATTGCTATAATCCTAGAAGGGAAGTGGGGCAATCGAGGGACTGTTGAGAAGAGATGAGAGATTGTATACTAGTTGCAACAATGACACCTTAGACTGAGAAATTTTGTTGATTGTCATATCTTAGCTTAGCATTACAAACCCTTTTTCCTTTGTGGAGCTAAGCCCCAACTTGGGGGTGACCCGTTGTTGAAATCTTATGAGAAACAAAGTCTATGGTTGGGAGGAATTATCAGCGATTATATAAGGACATAATCAATGCAGAAGGTCAAAAGCATGGAAGATGCTCCTGATGATGAATTTGGGGATTTGTATGTCGGTTTGGGATTTGATGGTACATAATACAAGGAGGAGCGCATAAAATTGATACAAACCATAAAGAGACTGCAAAAATATGTTCAAAGCTATAAATATGATAATGAAAGGCTTATGAATTCCAAGGAACAACAAGATGACTTCAATGTCAAATTGATGCAAAACTTGGACATAATAGAAAATAAAATGGATAAGGAGACATAGACAAGTAGGTCAAGAAGTCGCAGGTCTCATGATGAGCAAAGAAGAGAAGCAATAATTGTTGATAGGCATTATCTATTGGAGAAATTTCTATTTTCGACACACTAGTTCAGTGGGAGTTAACTGACTAGTTATATTTTACACTTTCTATTTTGACCATCACTATTATGCATGCATGCATTCCTAAGGAAAGCTAACTGCTTGATTGTTTTTCTTAATTATGGAATTTTATGCCCTATATATGAGTGAATTCCACTCATTCATTGTATCATATTGATCATATTGATTATCATATGATCAATCATTCATTGATTATCTCATTGGAGTAGTGTGAATATATTTTCTCATTCTTCCATATTTAATCTCTCTTCCTTTCTTGATAATATTTGTTTGTATTTTCTTTAGCTAGATCTCATATGCAGGTTTCAATGAAACATTGACATGGTATTAGAGCTACGCTGCTTGGAGCAATCCAGACAAGCCAGAGAATAAGGAAAATCAAAGTTTCGACGAGAAAAATCCATGGTTGTACCTTTCGGTAGTTATTTCTCTCAAAATATTAACTTTCTGAGGAAATAACCCTTGTGAGAAGTAAATCAATCCATTGTGCAAGTGGGTTTTCAACCGTTTGGTAAAATTCCTCACCGTTTTCTCAGAAATAAATCTGGAAGATCGTCTCTTGAAACTGATACAAATCTGTGGTTGTAACTTCCTGTAGTGATTTCTCCCAAAATATTAACTTTTTGAGGAAATGACTCGTAAGAGAAGTAAATAGACCCATTATGCAAGTGGGGTTTCAACCGTTTGGAAAAATTCCTGATCATTTGTTCAGAAAGGAAGCTGGAATATCGCCTCCTAAAACTGATACAAATTTTCCATTTGATGTGCCCTTTTTGCAGCGATTTCTCAATTTTTTCACTTGCAAATTGAGGGCTAATTTTAGGGGTTCTCAGACACAGTGGGAGAGATGGATACAAAACCTATTCTACAGTCAAACTTGGTGGTAATCCTCACACCATAGAATTATTTTAGTTGGAATCTCAAGGCTGAATTCCAACTCAAAAGGAGAGGACTGTACAATTTGACGATGGGGACAGAAACATAACCTACATCAGTAATTGAGAAGACCATATGGGAGAACTGAAAATATGAGGCCACATGAATTCTTATTGAATTGATTTCAACTGATTTATGGTTTCATGTTCCTGCATGAAAGACTCCAAACATGATTTGGACCACCTTGGAAAGTCTCTTTAGAAAGAAGGATCAGATAATAGGTCATATGCTTGAGGTAGAGTTGAATACCTTGGATCCTAAAAGTTTTGATAATATAAAAAAATTCTTTACCAAGTTTAAATATTTGATATCGACCTTGGCATCTTGTGGTATTGATAAATATAAATAAGTGAACCAACTTATTCTAAAAATATTGGCTAAGCTAGGACCAAAATATTTTGTCTATGTTTCCACTTTCCATTCTGGAAGATATCTCATGGGAACAAATTGGAAGATTCCTACCATGGATCAATTCATTGATTCACTCACACATGAGAAGGAAAAACTCATTCAGACGGGCCTAATCAAGGATCCCAAAGCACCTGAACTCACCATGCATGATGGAAAATGATCATCCAAATAGAA
>ML808912.1:91772-113637 GCA_009831015.1 Picea engelmannii | reverse complement strand
TGTAGCTCAACCAACCATGAGAAAATATGAAGATGTTGAGAAAGGGATAAAAGAATATGAAGATGAAATATTTTTGCTAGAAAAACAAGTTCAATACTAAAAATATGTACAAGGATCCATATATGATTTTATTGAATATTCTTTAGAGGTGCATGATGAAGTTGTTATAATGAAAATATAATTTTACAAGAAATTTCAACAACTACAAGACTTAATTGAAAAATTGTTGATATTTCACAAAGACATTGAAAGATGGAAAATTACTCTAGAACAGATGCAATTTCACTGTGAATCAATAAAAAAATGTCAATATATAATGGGCCAAAATCTTCTCGAGATCCTTATTTTGAGTTAGCTAGAAACCACATATATTGAACAAGGACTTTGACATTGAAAAGTTTTAAATAAAAACGTTTTAGAAGAAATACAAGAAGAAGGGTAGACTGTGTCATAGTTTGGACTCTTATTGAAAAGATAGCTAAAGAATATCACTTACATCCCTTGGACCACATGATGACTTTCATCACCTAGCCCAAGTTATGCAAGCAATGGAGTGTCACTTTTACAAGTTAGGAAAGACATTTAGAACATACCAAATGTCACAAAATATTACATGAGGCTTTATTTCATATAGATAGAAAAAGATGTTGCTCAAATTTAGTTGTTTTTCCAAAATTAAACAAAAATGATAGAAATATTGATAGAATAGCTAGAAGTTTTTCTTTTGTGATGGCCCCACTTGAACAACACGTCTTTTTATCAAAGTGACCTCTATAAAAAAAATTCAAGGCCTAGAATTATTTTAATGAAAATTAAAAGAAAGAAAACAACTCAAGTGCATCAACTAACCCTGGAGGTAGTTAGGTTTAAGGAATTGAATTGATTATGATACAACTAAATTTAATTTGTATAAATTGGATGAGAGTTATAAAGAAGGTGATTTTTTATCCTGGACTCTTATATAAAACTATTCTTTCTACAGTAATACTGAGAAGCCACCTGGCTAAGATTTTGGAGAAGTTTGATTTATGTTCTATGCAAGTTAGATACTATTTTGTGGTTGTCTAGCATGGGACGCGTTGTCAAAATTCTTATTGATTTTCGTAATATTATTCTTGAATGTCATTTGTAATTATTACTGTATTTCTCTCCAAAAATATTGTGTCGTCCTGAGTATGAAATCATAATTTGTAATTTAATCAAAGATTTGTATTGTTTGGTTACAAATTATTTGCTTATCAATTTTCTTAGTAATTAAGAATTTCTTCTTATTCTTAGAAACAAATTTGTCATTTGATTTTATGTTCATTCACTTTGTGACCATTAACGTTAGATGTAGACTTATATTAGCATTATAATATTTACAATATATCATTTAAACCATATGCATATTACATCCTCTACTTTAATCTTCATTTAGTAAGCTCATCAAAAGGTTGTCGAGCCATAATTTTTCAGAAGGTTTTCCTACACCAAGAGAGTCTGATTGGGCTTATTTTTCTTGGGATAACTCTTGCTATTGATACTGGGCATTTTGATCCATCAACACAATTGGTGATAGAAGGAGGGTGCAAGTATGGATGATAGGAAAAAGCAACATTACAAAGTTTCATTTAAGTTATATAGCCATCCATGAACCAAGGAACAACTTCTGAATTAGAACCTTAACCAAAACCTAAAATCTTGGTAGAAAAATTATATGCAGTTGATCCTAACTAATAAGTTAACACTTTCCATAGGACAACTTTGGCTTATTATCATCCAATTGGCTCATTACTTTTAGATTGTAACTTACATTTATCTTGATGTTATACTTGCAGACCCACTTGACTAGATTCCCCCGACCCCCAATCCCATTTCTTCTCCTAACTCTCCCAGATTCCAAATATAATATTGAAATATGTGATATGGTTGGGAATATAAATCAATACAGCTTCATGATTTACCCAAACATCCTAAACATTTGTTACCTAAATTTGATCACATAACATTTGGGCCACCAAAAGATCATATGAATAAGTTCATTTTGGCCATCTCATTGATGAATGTCCAACATGAAGATGTAGTGTGTTGATTATTTCCTTATACTTTTGAGAATAAAACATCTACCTAGTATTTTAACCTACCTATTAGGTCTATTACCAAATTGAGTGATTTGCAAAGGGAATTATATAAAACGTTTGGGGAAGAAATAAACCTGACCTCATTAATTGTTGAATTGTCTAGGATATCAATGGATACAAAATAAAGAGTTAAATATTTCAATCAACGTTGTACAACTATTTTGAAAAAATATACCATTGGTTTTAAACTATCTCAAGAAGTTCAAATCAAATTTTACATGAATTCTCTTCCTCTGCCCATTTCCATGTTTGTGAAATGAGATGGAAAAGTTACCTTAGTTGCTACCTTTGAGGAAGAAGATAAGGTTGAAAAAGAAATGATAAGCCTAAAGGGAAATTTCAGTGGGGAAGAAAAAAAAGATAACTCTACTGCTAAAAAATCCCTTGCATTACCAAAATAAGCACCAAAAATTGCTACAAAGACTAAAGATAATGATTCCTCTAAATTGGAAACCCTACAACACATGGTCAAAAGGTTAACTAAATAAATCATTGAAATTAAAAAAAGGGCTATGGAGAAGGTACTTTAGCCCCAAGACCTTTTAGGATTTTATTTGGGAGAATTATAATGCCTCCAAAACCACCCAAACCACATGTTGCAAACCTAAACTTAGACTTTGAAGGATTAGCCTTGGATAATTATTGTAATTACCATCAAACAAACCATTTTGAATTTTTTTACCAACTATGGATTAATGCTATAAACAATATGGTAAATCATCTTCTTGATGAATGTGTGCAACCTGCTGAAATAACTTTAGAAACTGAAAGGGAAGTGGTTGAGGAAGAAAATGAACCTCCTAAATAAGCAACCATGGTCATATGGTACACCATTCCTGGTTTACCAACAATGAAGAGGACAATGTAGTAGAATGATTATAGGTTCAGAAGGTGCCATTTCAAAAATAACTCCTTCTAATTCTTCAAACACAAACAACAAAAGGAATTAAACTTGTTATCACACAAGTTGTAGGTTGGGAAAATCCTGACCCAACCACCAAATGGATAAAACTTTGAGAACACCTACCCATTGTTACCTTAGGCAGGTATTCTCGTCACTTTATAGATGAGAGAATCAACTTAAGGGGGGCATCCTGGTGACCTTAGGGGGATATGAGATGGAAAGTGGAATGATGGAAGTGTAGCCCATATAGGTAAATATACTAAGCATGGAAAGGATTAAGAAAGATTCTTAGTGGTAGCCAATGGTTTCCAAGAGATAAGAGTACCTGCAAAGAGTGATTGTACCTTCCTAAGACACAAGAACAAGCCAAATATATGCGTATAATGTTAGGTGGACAAGCAATTTAAGCTTTATGTCCCTAATTGCAGCAGTAAATAGAAAGTGTATATCAACAAAAAAAATATAGTAAGCTCTACAAAATAAAATTTTCTCAAATCTTAGTAAAAAGTATAAGAGACAAGCTAGAAAATTGACCAGTTTAGCTCAAGAAGAAAGCATAAAAATTCAACAACAATGGAAGGTTGTTGTAAACAAGTTCTGCAGAAATAATTATAAGCCTTGTGGCTGTAACAAAAAATTTATTACAGAAAATAAATCATCCGCCAGAACTTGCCAACAATCCACCCAAAAAGTGCGCTAGGCTTAGTAGATTAATGTGGCAAACTTTTAACAACTTTCAACGATTGAGCAGTGAGTTATGAATGAAAAAGAGTTAGTGTTTATGAAGCCCTAATATCTGTAGATAAAAAGTTATAACATCATCAAGAAGTACTAAGAAAATTGAGATGCCCTAGTGGTTCAATCAAACACATGAAGCATATAATTGATCCCAAGTTAGACACTCTCAAAAGAGTGAAATTTCACATTTACCAAGGTAAGTATTTTATATCTTCAATGAAAAAATCAGATTAGTGCCTTTAATATTTAGGTGAATGGAGTCTTTAAACACAAGTTGGATCAAAAATATCCCTAGGGGTGTAAATACTCTTACTCCCTAGGGTATGTTAATCCAACTAGGTTAAAGTCTAGGAGGGTATACACACTCATATTCCTCCTAGCAACCATTGCAAAATGACTTGTAAACTTAGAAAATTAAATGAAGATTAGTGGAGGGTGTATCCAACGTACTCCTCCTAGGTTTTAAACTAGCAATAACCAAGAAAGAGAAATAAATAACTAACAATGCATATTTTTCTTTACCAATTCCAAGAAAGAGAGAGAGAGAGATCAAACCCTAGTTCACCAAGAAATTTACCATCCAATAGCAAGAGATAAAGCCTCCAAGAGGTGTGCACCACCTTATCTCATCCAATCACAAACAGATAACACCAAAAAACATTTTCACAAGAGATAAACACCATAAATCCTCAAGCATAAAGAAAATTTCAGCCAAGTACTTCTCACAATGGGAAAGTTATGTTAAAATGAAATAGAGATGTCCTCTATTTATACAAAATGTTATCATCATAGTTTGTCCACTTAGGCCAAGGTAAAAACAAAGTAAGGGGACAAAAAACCCTACTTTTCCCCTTTACAAAAATAATACTAAACAATTCATATTTTTCACATAAACGAAAACCCTAAATAAGATGTCATCCCTCTAGGGTGACGTATTGACACTTTTCCAAGTCATTGGAGAAGAGGATGGAGGTTTTTTGGGCTCCTAGAGCCTCCTATTTATGCACCAAGGTATTTTCCTTCAATCCATGTCTCCTTCGGTCAAATCATGCGAAGTGTAAACCATCACCATCAAGCCCTAGCCCTAGGTGACGTCAAGCCCCTCCTAAGAAATTTGTTTGGGTGATAGGGGCTAGGTGAGGTAATCCATGATGTCTTCTATGCCTCCAAAGGCACATTTTATTCATCCATCATGCTGTCCCTTGGTATCCAACCTGTGGGCTTGAAGCCCCATGGAAGCCCAAGCTAGGCTTGTTCCTCCAAAATTGTCCACCAGATGGGTCTTGCAAAGACAAATGGATACACCCTCTAATGATCTCAAGTCAAAGAATCATGATAAGTAAATCAAATCAATAAAAGAGCCATATAAGCATGTGCATCCAAACTACCTCATAAAATTAAACTCATGCTCAAAGACCTTATGCAATTTACCAATTTTGAGTATGGGAGGGTTGACAAAACGACCTATTGGGTGAATTGTCCCTCAAGTTTAGGGGTGTTTCCTGAGGGGACCTCCTTCTAATTCATGTGGATGATGTGCTTTGGTTGAGGGGAAAAATTTGGGCATGGGGTTCATCACATACAAGGGGTTGCAATGTCTCACTTATAGGTGCCTTTGTAGAGGGTCTGTTGCACCTTCGTTTTCAATGCATCCTTTTTCCAAGCCCATTCATTGCCATTAATTAATTAATGATACAAAACCTTGGGTATTACCTAGAGTGAAATCGATTAGCTTGGGGGGAAGCACCACAAGGAAACTTGAAGCTAGAGGTACACAGAGTGCCATATGCAAGGAAATAAAGGGACATTGCATGAGTGTACACACCTCAACAAGTGGGGATATTTATATTTATGTGTTTGATTTTGGAGGTCTTTGATTTTTTTTTAAGAGAATCATTTCATTTCTCTCAAGACCTATTTGGGCGAGCATATGGAAGTTTCACAATCATGATTTTATCATTTTCCAGCCACAAGCCTCTGGGCCTTCATCCCCTTCTTCCCATGAAATGAGGGACAACCCCTTCTTGGGTCAATACACATGAAAAACACAAAAGGTGTGGAGATGAGGGGATGCAGTGTCAAAAGTGGCAAGTATGGTCAGGATTGACACGATGAATTGTCAAAGGACCTCCTAGTAGTATACCTATCCCTAGGGTGACTCACTTACTATGGTGCAATGCCAACCACCAAGGTGAAACAGGGCAAAGAGCATAATTTCCAAGAAAATTTCACATAATCAAAACCAGTAATAGATGTAACAAATTCAAATTCCTCAAATATTGAAATGACACTCACCATAATACTTGGCTTGTACCTCATGGAGAAAGACCCAATGTCTTCAGGAGGCCAACTGATGTGGTGGATATTTTCATGATCAACTTGGAGCGTGGTGGTGAGGCGGGTCTCCATCTGTGCAAGTGGACACTGTTGGTCAAGTTTTCTCTCGATACTCCATGTCTGCAACTTGAGGGCCTCAAGACATAATCTCATTAGTTATCCCACAAAATGGGGATACCATCTAGCTCCTTGATCCAGATTATTTTCAGCATGAAATGAGAGCGTAGATATAATAAATAAATGTACAAAGATATCTCAGATATCCAATAATATAACATAAATGTATCAGAGATGAAACCATAAACACAAAGATACAGTAATACACAATTTTCTATTAATGAGCGAAAATGTACAAAGACTATAAAAATATAGAGTGAAAGACTCGCTAGAATGGTGACAACTTATCTCTGAGAAGAGATGTGTCCGCTACTCGCATTCACAAGAATATGATTTCACAATGAGGCTCCAAAGGAATTTTATCATAAATAAAATCCAAAACCCTAACCTCGGAAGATGAAAAGACAACAATTTTGTGGACCTCGTTTTGGGTAGTTTGGTGTATCAACTTCCCAGGGGCATAAATTTGGCATACGATATCTGTTTGGGGCACACGATAGCTCGTTGGAAATGTATCATCGAGGAGATTCATTTTGGGGGATGAATTAGAGCCTTTATCTATTATTGAGAAGATCAATCCCAAAAAACCTTCATTTAGGCCCTCAAAATGGCCCCAAAAGTTAGAAACTACTAAAAATAGTAAATTGCCAAAATTGCCAGAAAATTGTTTTGAGCCAGATGGAAAAGGTGGGTGGCCACTGATATCCACCTATATCAATCCTCCATCCTTAGGAATCAATGGTATCCATTTCATTGAGTTCCCGGGGGAGAGGGGAAAACGATTGAATCTTGGTGCGTTGCTTGCCTTGCTGGAGACGTTGCGCTGTGGAAGGATGTCATGAACCTGTTGTTGGTGGGGTTGAATCTGTTCAACCAGTCAGGCTACATGAGATGTCTGGGTGAAAAAGGAATCTTTTTGATTTGATGAATTCTTATCGGCTTGCTTATGTTGGATAGAAGGTGCTTGGGTCGAGGCTATAGTGGTTGTAGTATCCTTCTGTTCACCTTTTGAACAGATTGTGAAGAAGTTGAATTTGTAGTATGAGATACTACCTTGTAGCATAGTTTAGGTGGGACAGTAGTTGGAATTACCTCTGGTATCCTGTAGAGATGACCCCCCAGAGTAACAATGACACTACGGGGTGAAGAATCATAGATAGCATGACACTTACACATATATGGTTGGCCCAAGAGAACATCACAAAAATCCAGTGGGGCAACATCACATAATACCTCATCCTTGATGGGTTGGATGTCGTATGGAAATCGACAGTGTTGGATGTCACGAAGATCTCATCCCTGGAAAAGCCACCCAATGTTGTATGGTTGTGGGTGTGGTGTTGTCGACAATCCCAACTATTTGATGACCTCTATTGAGATGAGGTTCTTCTGGCTTCCGCTATCAATAATAAAATGCAGCAGTGTCCCCTTCACCCACATCTATGAATGAAAAAGGTGCTCCCCCTCTTCAGGATCTATGGGTTATTTTGGTTGAATTGTTGCAGTCACGACAATAGTAGTGGGGTCTGTGTCAATGATCTGTCTTCTATCAATATTTTTTGAATCAGAATCTGAATCAAGGTTCGACTCCTTGTCTTTGATATCGGCCACCAATGACTGTTTTGAGCGACATTCATCGGTGTTGTGCCAGGGGATTTTGTGGAAATCACACCATTTTACGATGTCCTTCTTCGTCTTTTCGTGATCCTTCTTTTCTTGTTGCTTGTATTGGTTTTCGAGAGACTATTTGTTAGGGTTGTCTTTATCCTAATTTGGTTGTTGCATATTTGCAGACCCGAACTCCCGTTTGTTCTGGTGCTTAAATTTCAGCTCGATTTTAACAACATATTGATAAGCCACACCGAGTGATGAGATGTCCAGAAAATCCATTTCAGTTTGGATGTATATGTGTAGATCCCCATGGTATTTCAAAACCAAATGTCGTTCGGAGTCTTTGATACCCATCTTGGTGCGCAAGGTATGGAAGGTATTGGTGAACTATGGAACGTGTGGCATGATCCAAATGCCTTGGAAGGCCTAATGTTTTGCTCCTGGAGGCCAACGTCTCACCTAGGAGGCCCAATGTCACCCTAGAATGGCATGATGTCACCTATTTTTCATGTTTAAGGGTTTAATTTGTCAATTTTATGTGAAAAAGTGGATATTTGATGTAACTGGCCATGTCGACGTTTTTGACCTAATTTTGTAATTAAAGGTCATTTGGATTGTATAAATAAGGGATTAATCCCTTGTATTTTTTCATCATTCTTTCACTCACACAAGTGATGTCTGAAATTTGACCTCTTTAAGGCTTATTGACTAAAATTAAGTCATCTGCAACTCTTGGAGGAGGTTTGTCTTGGTGTATTTTGGCATTTTCTTGGTGGAAAGTCTTCAATTAGGGAATTTGCTAGATCATTCTTGGTGAATGTAAGTGAAATTATGCAATTATTCTTTATTTTGAATGGTTGTAGTATATTTACTTTACATTTACTAAGATCATGAAATTGCTAGTATAAAACCTTAAGAGATTAAGCACATGTTATTGTCCTTATCTCAATAGTTGTCCACCTACTAGATTTTTCTAGAAAACAAATCCATTGAAGCATGTGCTAGAGCCCTACCACTACCATTGTAACACTCTAACACCCTTGCTTCATCAATATTTTATTTATCTCAAACTTGAGCTAAAGAAGAAGGAAAAACACTAGGGCCCAAGGTTACCTACTTCCTAGTAGTTGTTTTCCTTCTAGGGTTTGGTGATTGAGGCCTTGGGTTACCAACACCTCAATCATTTTCCCTCTAGTCTCTAGTTCACTCATTATCATTTGTTTCCTTCAATACTACTGATGCAAAAGTGACTCCATTATCCCTAAATACATTGGTTATTGCCTCATACTTGGTTGATTGATCAAAACAACCCCCAAACCTCTTACCTCAAGCTATTTACTAACTATTCCTAACCCTAGATTAGACTAATTTACTAGCATACTTACTGTTGTTACAAAAGTAATCTACAACCATATATTGCAGAAGTAAAAGCTCATAAAATCAATTGTTAAATTTTATTTTTACATTGAATTATTAGCTTCTGACAAGTGCTACCATATTTCTATTTTTAGGTTACCATTTCGAGTCATTTTGAAGCTTGTTTAAGGCATAAATTGTGAAGCTATCATCATATATACATTGATGTTATAAATTTATGTTTGCTTCATCTTATATAAACTTATTTATTTTATTGAAAATTCCAAGGTTTTACGAAGCACTAACATCAATTGTTACTTGCAAAATAGTTTTTTCTTGTTGTCTTGTTATAGGCAGGTACACTTAAGCATATCTTTGCTTCATATTGCCAAACCTTTGGGACTTTCTGATCAGTATGACTTGTGAGAGGGGACAACTTACCTTGATACCATTACCTTTTCCTTCTCAAACCCCCAGGTCACCGAGGATGTCTCCCCTAGGCTTTCATCCCTAAAGAGAAAGAGGTGTCTTATTTATGTGACAGTGATAGGGCAACCTCATGTTATGCCAATTTACCGTCCACTTGACTTTGTTTTTTTGGAAAGTACAAATTGTGCAATAACAGGCCCTCATCCATTTTTTTGCCCAATCAAACTCCAATACAAATTCAAATATAATATTTTCCATATGTATGTTAAGACTTATTGTATAGCACATTGGTAATGGAGACTATGTTAGACCTTTGGAAGGTTATGGAGGTCGTGGTTTTGACTCCCGTCGACTCCATAATTTTACATAACCATACCAATATAGGCTAATGGGAGGTCACCACGTGGCAACCTCTCATTGGTTAAACCTTGCCATGCGTTAATATGTGATTGGTCCAACTAGACTGTACCTTGGCAAGTCGGTTTCCAATTCATATGCCCAGTCAACATATGGTCGACCCATGTTGCACCTTGGGGTGTGGCCACACCATATGTATGGTCGTGCCATGTGTCACCCTTGCAATGGTGACACGTGCCACCCTTTTATCCCTCTGACTTTGAGTTTTACATGTTTGACTTGAACTTTGACCATTCATAACTTTTGCATACGAACTTCATTTGAGAAAAAAAATATGTTGTTGAAAATCTATCGTCGAGCTCTCCGCATTGATGGAATTTTCAAGAGAATTTGGGATGGTCAAATTTAGGGCATTTCTGAACCATTCTGGACCTCTATGGATGTTCTAGATCCTCCTAGACCTCTATGAACATTCCTAGATCCTCCTGGATCATTAATCTTACCTTCCTCTTCAATCATGTGTGACTAAAACTCAACTTGATTTTTATCCAGAGCTGCGTAAATCCTAGTCACATTTTTTCCCATGTCTTCAACTATCGTAGCTTGTTGTACACTATGCGCAGTCCTCTCTTTTTCACCTCTTTGAGGGAAATCTCTATGCATATGATCTCATCCACAACCCCAACATTGAATAGGTTGTTTCCATGACTTTTGGCCCATTATCTTCCTCATTATGGACTCCTTGATGTAAATGTGTTAAACCTGCACATAATAGATCTAGCTAGCAAATGACATACACAGTTTGCAGAGAAAATATGAGCAAAATAGATGTGTGAGAGAAAGAATGGAAGAATTATCATTAACTAAATGAATGAATGATAATTTACACATGATATACTTTGTATAACTCAACTAATGCACACTGGAGGAGAATCTAATGTGCCATAGTGGTGGTCTAGAGTGATGTAGACACACACCGACAGTTATGGGAGTAAACTGCCACCTAGTCTAGTCTCTCAGGCAATTACGGGAGTGAACTGCCACCTAGTTTGATTTAACTAGTCTCTCAATCTTCAGTTAACTGACTAAAACAAAGTAAAGTGAGGAGGAGATTAGGGAATCATGATTAATGCGCTAGTCTAGTGATGATCCCAAGGACAATTCACATTAGTTGGTGATGATCCCAATGTTGCATCGTGATGATCCCAATGTGGCATCTAGAATCCACTCAACTAATCAAACTGAAGTGTGAAATGAAGAGAATATTCTCCTATAGGAATATTCTCCTTAAACTATAGGAGACTAAATAATGACTAATAAACATAGGGAAAACATTAGGAAAAATAAATCCTAGGTGTGTGTGAAGTATCTCCAACACCCCCCAGAACATCACTATGGTGAAAATAAATAATGGGTCCCATAAATGAGGCCATGTCAGGTACCCAAATACAAAAGATACACTGAAATAAACAAGGAAAGAGGGAAAACCTCATGGTAACCCCCCCCCCCCTCAAAGTATAATGTATGTAAAAAGAAGAACTGACAGTTTCTAGGAAACTATGTCCTTCACTCCAAGACGATTGCGCAGAGAATGGAACTTTTTCTCAGTGAAGGTCTTGGTGAACATGTCTGCAGTCTGTTCTGCTGAAGGACATAATTGCAAGTTGATGATCCCCTCGTGTACTAAGTCCTAGATGTATTTCATGTGGATCTTGATGTACTTCTTCCACTACCTCTGAACTGGATCTCTGTAGAACTTCAGAGTGCTCTGGTTGTCACACCAGATGACGATCGATCGATGAAACTGAATGCCCAACTCAGTGAGAAAATTTTGTAGCCACATAGCCTGAACTATTATGTTAACTACCCCTCTGTACTCTGCCTCAACTGAAGATAGAGCAATAGCAACCTGCTTCTTGCTCGGCCAATAGATAGGCCCGGAACCAAGACCGAGTGAGTAACCAGATGTAGAATTGCGATCAATGTTATCGCCAACCCAGTTAGAATCAATGAACCTGATGACGTCCAATGTAGAGTCCACTTCATAGTGAATCCCAATGGTGATGGTTCCCTATACATATCGAAGGATGCAATTTACAACCTTCCAATGTAGCTTATGTGGCTCCTACATGAATCTGGAGACTGCTCCAACTACATAAGAGAGGTCTAGTCTAGATTGTGTGAGATACAACAAGCTCCCCACTAGTTTTTTGTATAGTGTGTTTTCAACCAGTGGAGTGTCCCTGGCATCCTCAAGTCTGACTCCTGATAGGAAAGGAGTCAGGGCAGACTTGCAGTCTGTCATGTGAAATATCTCAAGGAGATCTTGTGCATACTTGACTTGAGACAGTTTGATTCCTGATGCATCCTGACTGATCTCGAGTCTAAGGAATAAATATAGCGGAACCATGTACATCATCAAGAACCTGTCATGAAAAATTTTCTTGACTGCAACAATCATTGAATTTGAGCAACTAGTGATCAGAAAATCATCAACACACAAAACTAGGAGTAGAAGTGAATCATCCATCTCGAGCATGTAAAAATTTGGGTCTGAATTAAAATGTACAAAGTTCTGTGACAACGAGTAGGAGTCTATCTTGGCATACCATGCCCCCGGGGCTTGCTTGAGGCCATAAAGAGACTTCTTCAGTCGACATACCAAATATGAATCCTGCACAAATCCCCGAGGATGCTCCATATAGATCTCCTCAGAGAGATCACCATGAAGAAATGCATTCTTCACATTCATCTGAAGAACTTCCCATCCCTTGGTTGTCATAATGGAAAGTTCCAAACGTATGGAATCCATCTTCTCTAATAGAGCGAAGGTGTCATCATAGTCAATGTTGTGCCTCTGTTGAAAGTCTTTGGAAATTAGCCTAGCTTTGTATTTGCTAACATGTCCATCCGATTCTCTTTTGGTCCTATAGACCCATATGCACCTGACAATTTTCCTTCCTGAAGGAAGGGGAACCAGATTGCAATTTTGGTTCTCAAGGATGGATTGTACTCCTCCTGCATGGCGAATTCCCAAAAGGGATTTCCAGCAGCCTCGCCATAGGACCGTGTATCTAGATATTGAACCAAAAAAATATGCATGGGTGGCATCGGTTTAGTGGCAGTGAGTGTAAGAGGAGGCTCCTCGAAATTAGATTGATTCCTCCTAGTATCAGCTGGATCCCCAAAAAGATCTCTTTCATCCTGAAGAGTAGTCTTGGCCCACTTGGGCCTCTACTCTGGATCTGCATATGCATCTGCATGCATTGAATCTACATCTAATTGTACTGAATTTGAATATAGATCATATGAATCCTATGAATCATAACTATCATCTGAAGAAGAGTCGACATGTGCATGATCATCATCTCTGACAGGTGGAAGAACAAAAGTGTCTACATGCGGCTATTGAGGTACATGCAAGATACTTTCCTTGAATTGGACACTATGCTCAATGATGAGTTGGTCCGAGGAGAGATCAATGAGTCTGTATCCATTCACACTGTCGGGATATCCAACAAATATACACTATGTGCTCTGTGGATCAAGTACCTTCCTCTTCTCAGAGGGAATCATGGCCCATGCACGAGAACCGAATATATGAAAGTGGGTCATAGGGGGTATTATCCTTGACATATCTATGGGGATATTTGTTTTGGATGTAGGTTTCACAATTAAGTTCTTTAGCCAATAATCTCTATGGAAGTTACTTTGCATGTACCATGCAATATGCCATCTCTTTTAGAGATCTATTTTTCCACTCAGCAACTCTGTTTTGCTGCAGAGTATATGGAACTGTGTGTTGCAATTGAATCCCGACCTCAATACAAAGTTTATGTATCTCATGGTTGATATGCTCCCCCCCATTATCTATTCGAAAGGCTTTGATCATCTTTCTCGAATTTGTTTCAACAAGGGCTTTGAAATCTATGAGGTGATAAAAGACCTCTTATTTTTTCTTGAGAAAGAAAATCCATGTGAAGCATGAGAAATCATCAACAAAAATGAGAACATACCTTTCTTTATCGATTGATGGATGCGAAAAATGGCCCATTAGATCATTATGGATCAGATCTAAAGGAAATGAATCCTTCTGAGTCTTTCCTTTGTCGAGTTTCTCTTGAGGGTGTTTTCTAAGAACACATCCCTCACAAATTCCTTTAGAGAAGTGGATTTCAGGTAGAACATCAACCATTCCCTTCTTGCTAAGTTGTTGCATATATCTGAAATTTAAATGCCCGAAAATTTCATGCCATATCCTACTACTTTCATTAGCATGGGTAAGCAGTAATGCATAATCTGGCTCAATAAACTCAGAAAATGTGTAGAGTCTGGATTGATGATTTAACTCACCAGTAGAAACCCTAGAATTGGTTTGCATGTCATAGATATCCACTGCATCAGGTGTGAATATGACTCTCTTTCCGATGTCGGATTTTCATCTGATACACAGAAAGAATATTGATGAAGAGTTTGGGAACGTGTATCACATTCTCAAAGCTTATGTTTGTGAGTTCAATTCTTCCTTTGCCAGTGACCTTGACTGAAGAGTTGTCCCCCGTCATAATAGGAGGACCTTTGCATGCATCCAATTAAGAATAGACTTATTTTTTGGCTTCCATGTGGTGTGATGCACCTAAATCTATGATCCAAGCATCGGGGGAGGATTTGATGGCAATCAAAGCATGGCTAGTATTTCCTTTCTTGGGATTCTGATCTTCTGGCTTCTTCTTCTTGGCACCCTCGGGGATGCGATCTCCAAGGTTGTTTTGTTGAAGTATTTGGGCCATTTGATCTACATGTTTCTGCATACATTTGGATTCTAGATGGAATCCTTTATGGAAGTAAGTGCATTTCTCCCCTTTTCTTCCCTTTCCACATTTAGATATGGAGGCATCGTTGAAGGATTTTGAGTACCCTTCCTTCTTTGGATTTGCATGTGCTTTCCATTTTTCTTTTTCTTTATATTTCTGATATTGGTGACCGCTACGATATTGTACATTAAGTTCATGTGCCTTTGAGCCTTTGATTTTTCCCATATTGATGAGCTTGTTCTGTTCTTGTGTCATACATTCAATTAATACCTCAAGAGAGGGAATCTTGCAGGTGGATCCAAAGGCGAGCCTAACTAAATTAAATGTGGATACAAACATTGAGTATTCCTTAGCAAGTTTGGAGAGAATGGTGAGAACCATTTGTTTCTCCTCTTTAGATTTATCAACCCCGCAAGCATTGAGTTGTGACAACAAATCCTTATATTTGGTAAAGAAATCTTGGATATTGTCGAAGGTTTTTGGATCCAATGTGAGCAATTCCACCTCGACCATGTGTCCCCTCATCTCATCCCATTTTCCAAAAATCCCTTCCATGGTGTTCCATGTAAATGTGTTGAACCTACACAGAATAGATCTAGATAAACAATAATACACACATTTGCAAAGAGAATTGGAGAAAGAAGAAGAAGGAGAGAAAGAATGAAATAATTCTCATTAACCGTTTGAATAATGAATAATTTACACATGATATACTCTGTATAACTCAATGAGTGCGTACTGGAGGAGAACCAATGTGTTATAGTGGTGGTATAGACTGATCTGGATACACACCAACAATTACGAGAGTGAACTGCCAGTCTAGTCTCTCAGACAGTTACGGGAGTGAAATGTTACCTAGTTGAGTTAACTAGTCAACTAGTCTTCAGTTAACTGACTAAACAGAGAGTAGTGAGGAGTTAACTCAGGGAATCAAGGGTAATGCGCCAGTCTGGTGATGATCCCAAGGCAAGGTATAATTATCATGGTGATGATCCCAATGTTGCATGGTGATAAAACCAATGCAACATCTAAACTCAACTCAACTAGTCAAACAGAAGTGTCAACTGAAAGAGAATATTCTCCAGGTGGAATATTCTCCCCTAAAATATAGGAGACTGGATAATGAATAATTATGACTAATAAACAAGGAAAAAACCTTAGGAAAAATAAATCCTAGGTGTTTGTGAAGTAACTCCAACACCCCCCCTGAACATTACTATGGTGAAAATAAAGAATGGGTCCCGGCAACGAGGCCATGTTAGGTACCCAAATACAAAAGATACACTGAAAATAAAGTGAGGAAAGAGGGAAAACCTCAGGGGAAAACCTCATGGGAAACCCCCCCTCTCAAGGTACAATGTATGTAAAAAGAAGAACTACAGTTTCTAGGAAACTGTGTCTTTCACTCCAAGACGACTTCGTAGAGAATGGAACTTCTTCTCAGTGAAGGTCTTGGTGAATATGTATGTCATATGTTCTGCTGAAGGACAGAACTGTAAGTCGATGATCCCCTTTTTTACTAACTCTCGGATGAAGTGCATGTGGATCTCGATGTGCTTCGTCCGCTGCCTCTGAACTGGATCTCTGTAGAAATTCATAGTGCTCTAGTTGTCACACCAGATGTTGATCAACTGATGAAACTGAATGCCCAACTCAGTGAGAAAATGTTGTAGCCACATAGCCTAAATGGTTATGTTAACTAATCCTCTGTACTCTGCCTCGGCTAAAGATAGAGCAATGGAAGCTTGCTTATTGTTCGACCAACAGATAGGCCCAGAACCAAGACTGAGTGAGTAACCATATGTGGACTTGCGATCGGTGTTATCACCCGCCCAGTCAGAATTAGTAAATCCGATGAGATCTAATGTAGATTCTATTTCATAATGAATCCCAAAGGTGATGGTGCCCTGTACGTATCGAAGGATATGCTTTGCACCCTTCCAATGTAGCTCATGTGGCTCCTGCATGAACCTGGAAACTGTGCCAACTGCATAGGAGAGGTCTAGTTTGGAGTGTGTGAGATACAACAAGCTCCCCACTAGCTGTTTGCATAGTGTGTTGTCAACCAGTGGAGTCTCCCTGCCATCCTCAAGTTTGACTCCTGATAGGAAAGGAGTCAAAGCATACTTGCAGTATGTCATGTAAAATCTCTCAAAAATATCTCGTGCATACTTGGCCTAAGACAATTTGATTCTCGATGCATAATGATTGATCTCGAGTCCAATAAATAAGTGTAGCGGACCCATGTTCGTCATCAAAAACTTTCCGTGTAGAATCCTCTTGAATGCAGCAATCGGTGAAGTCGAGCAACCAGTGATCAACAAATCATTGACATACATAACTAAAAGTAGAAGTGAATCAGTTGTCCTAAGAATGTAGACATTTGGGCCTGATTTAAAACGTACAAAGTTTTGTGACAACATGTAGGAGTCCATCTTGGCATACCATTCCCTCGAAGCCTGCTTGAGGCCATAAAGGGACTTCTTCAGTCGACAGACTAAAGATGAGTCCTGCATAAATCCCTGGGGCTGCTCCATGTAGATATCATCAGAGAGATCATTGTGAATAAATGCATTCTTCACATCCATCTAATGGACTTCCCATCCCATCTAATGGACTTCCCATCCCTTGGCTGCCACAATGGCAAGTTCCAATCATATGGAATTCATCTTCGCTACTGGAGCGAAGGTCTCATCATAGTCAATACCATGAACCTACTGAAAGCCTTTGGCGACAAGCCTGTCTTTGTATCTACTAATATGTCCATCCATTGCGCTCTTGGTCCTGTAGACCCATCTGCATCTGACAATTTTCCTCCCAGGAGGAAGGGGAACCAAATCCCAACCTTGGTTCTCAAGGAGGGAGTTGTACTCCTCCTACATGGAGAATTCCCAAAAGGGATTTCCAACAGCCTCGCCATAAGACTGTGGATCTAAAGAATGAACCAAGAAAAGATGCCTGGAGGGAAATGGTTCAGTGGCACTGAGTGCAACAAAAGGCTCCTCGAAATCAGATCGAGTCCTCCTAGTATCGGTTGGATCACCAACGAGATCCCCTACATCCTGAAGAGTAGTTTGTTCCCACTTGGGCCTCTATTCTAGCACTGCAACTACATCTAGATGCTCTGACTCTGCATCTGACTATACTGACTCTGAATTCGAATCATCTGAGTCCTCTGAATCAGAACTCTTGTCTGAAGAAGAGTCAGCATGTGCATGCTCATCATCTCGGACAGGTGGAAGAATGAAGGTGTTTGCATGCGGCTGCTAAGGTACATGCGAGACACTTTCCTCGAATTGGACACTTTGCTCAATGATGAGCTGGTCCGAGGAAATATCAATAAGCCTATATCCCTTCACACTATCAGGATATCCAACAAAAATTCACTCATTTCTCTGTGGATCAAGTGCCTTCCTCTTTTCAGAGGGAATCTGGGCCCATGCACATGAACCAAAAATGCGAAAGTGGGTCACTTCCGATTTGAGGCCGCTCCAAGCCTCATAGGGAGTCTTATCCTTGACATATCTATGGGGAGATATGTTTTGGATGTATGTTCTTCGGCCCATAGTCTCTGTGGTAGAGATTTTGCATGCAACATGTAAGATGCCATCTCCTTTAGAGATCGGTTTTTCCGCTCAAAAAATTCGTTTTGTTGTGGAGTATAGGGAACTGTGAGCTGCAATTGAATCCCTGCCGCATGGAAAATATTATGGATCTCATGATTCACATAGTCTCCCTCTTTATCGGTTCGGAGGAATTTGATCTTCTTTCCGAACTGTGTCTCAACCAAGGATTTGAAATCTTTGAGGTGTTGAAAGACCTCGGATTTTTGCCTGAGAAAGTAGATCCATGTAAAACGTGATAAAACATCAACAAAAATGAGAAAAAACCTTTCTTTGTTGATGGATTGATGTGGAAAAGGACCCATAAGGTCACTGTGGATCATATCTAAAGGTGAGGAAGCTCCCTGAGACTTTCCTTTGTTGAATTTCTCTTGAGGGTGTTTTCCGAGAACACATCCCTCACATACTCCCTTGGAGAAATGGATGTCTGGTAGACCATCAACCAATCTTTGCTTAGTTGTTGCATGTATATGAAATTCAAATGTCCAAACCTTTCATGCCATATCCTACTACTTCCATCAACATGAGTAAGAAGTAAAGCAGAATCAGCTTCAATGAATTCAAAAAAACTATACAATCTAGATTGATGATTTACCTCACAGGTAGTAAACCTAGAGTTCGTTTTCATGTCATAGATGTCCACGGAATTTGGTGTGAATATGAATTTTTTTTCGGTGCTGAAATTCATCATCTGATACATGGACAGAAGGTTGAAAGAAAGTTTGGGAACGTGCAATATATTCTCAAAGATTTCATTGGTGAGTTCAATCCTTCCTTTGTCGGTGACTTTGAAAGAAGAGTTGTCCCCCATCATAATGGGAGGACCTTTGCATGCATCCAAAAAAGAATATACTACTTTTGAGGCAGCCATGTGATGTGATGCTCCTGAATCTATGATCCAAGCATCGAGAGAGGAGTTGATTGCAATAAATGCATGGCTAAAATTTCCTTTCTTGGAATTCGTATCTTCTGGCTTCTTTTTCTTGGCACCCTTGGGGATGCGATCTCCAAGGTTGTTTTTTTGTATTATTTGAGACATCAGATATTTTTGTTTTTTCATGCATGCAGATTCCAAATGGAATCCTTTGTGACACTACATTCATTTCTCCCCTTTTCTCCTTTGGATCCGGAGGCATCGATGAAAGGTTTTGTGTACCCTTCCTTCTTCGGATATGCATGCGATTTCCGTTTATATTTATCTTTAGATTTTTGATATTTGTGGCTGACATATTGCACAGTGAGTGCATGCGCCTTTGGGACTTTGATTGTTCCCACGTTGATGAGCTTGGTTTTCTCTTGTGTCAGTGCTTCGATAAAGTCCTCAAGAGAAGGCATCTTCCAGGTGGATCCAGAGGTGAATCTGACAGAATGGAATGTGGATATGAATAAAGAGAATTCAGGACCAATCTTGGAGAGAATGGTGAGAACCATTTGTTTCTCCTCCTTCGATTTATCAACCCCGCAATCTTTGAGTTGCGACAGTAAATCCTTGAATTTTGTAAAGAAATCTTGGATATTGTTGAAGCTTTTTGGATCCAATGAGAGCAGCTCTACCTCCAGCATGTGTCCCCTCATATCATCCTATTTTCCAAAGATCCCTTCCAAGGTGGTCTAGGCTTCATTGGGAGTCTTACAGGAATATATGTGAAAAAGGAGATCAGGAGAAATAAGACTGCAAATTGTTCTGAGTGCCTCATCCATGCGATTTAAATACTTGGATTTTTCTATGGTTGATGTCGGTTTTGTATCTATATTCAAGGTTAACCCGTATAACCCTCTAGTTCAGATATGTATGTTTATTTTCTCCTTCCATGCAAAGTAGTTGTAAGGTGTAAGAATGAATTCTTTTTGGAAATCCATCTTTCTGCTGTCTTCAAACTTTTGTACCTGCAAAAATTTTGGTGTAACTTTTTCTTAGCAGTCTGTCGGCTCTGATACCATGTAAATGTGTTGAACCTGCACATAATATATCTATATAAACAATAATACCCACATTTGCAGAGAGAATTGGAGAAAGAAGAAGGAGAGAAAGAATGAAAGAATTCTCATTAATCGTTTGAATAATGAATAATTTACACATGATATACTCTGTATAAATCAATGAGTGCGAACTGGAGGAGAAACAATGTGCCATAGTGGTGGTATAGAGTGATCTGAACACACACCATCAGTTACAAGAGTGAACTGCTACCTAGTCTAGTCTCCGAGGCAGTTACGGGAGTGAACTGCCACCTAGTTGAGTTAACTAGTCAACTAGTCTTCAATTAACAGACTGAGCAAAGAGTAGTGAGGAGTTAACTCAGGGAATCAAGGGTAATGCACCGGTCTCTTGATCATCCCAAGGCAAGGTCGAATTATCATGGTGATGATCCCAATGTTGCATGGTGATAAAACTAATACAACATCTAAACTCAACTCAACTAGTTAAACTGAAGTGTCAACTGAAAGAGAATATTCTCCAGGTGGAATATTCTACCCTAAAATATAGGAGATTGGATAATGACTAATTATGACTAATAAAAAAGGAAAAAAACTTAGGAAAAACAAATCCTAGGTGTGTGTGAAGTAACTCCAACATTCCAGGCTTCATTGGGGGTTTTATAGGAGGATATGTGAAAGAGGAGGTTAGGAGAAATGATACTGCAAATAGTTCCAAATGCTCCATCCATTTGATTCAGATACTTAGATTTTTCTATGGCTGATGTGGGTTCGGTCTTTGTTGCCATGGTTAACCTGTATAATCCTCTACCTCGAAGATGCAATATCATCTTCTCCTTCCATGCAAAGAAATTGTATGGTGTAAGAATGAATTCTTTTGGAAATTCCATTTTTTCGTTGTCTTCAATCTTCAATACCCGCAAAAATAATATGGTATGTATTTTCCCTAGAAGTCTGTCAGCTCTAATACCATGTAAATGTGTTGAACCTACACATAATAGATGTATCTAGAAAATTACATACACAGTTTGCAGAGAAAATATGAGAAAAGAGAAGTAGGAGAGAAAGAATGGAAGAATTATCATTAACCAAATGAATGAATAATAATTTACACAAGATATACTTTGTATAATTCAACTAATGCACACTGGAGGAGAATCCAATGTGAAATAGTGGTGGTCTAGAGTGATATGGACACACATCGACAATTACAAGAGTAAACTGCCACCTAGTCTAGTCTCTCAGGTAGTTACAGGAGTTAAATGCCACCTAGTCTGAGTTAACTAGTCTCTCAGTCTTCAGTTAACTGACCGAAACAAAGTGAAGTGAGGAGGATATCAAGGAATCATGAGTAATTTGCTAGTCTGGTGATGATCCGAAGGAAAATGTGCATTAGTTGGTGATGATCCCAATGCTACATGGTGATGATTCGAATGTGGCATATAGACTCCACTCAACTGATGAAATTGAAGTGTGAACTAAAGAGAATATTCTCCTATAGGAATATGTTGGGCACAC
>ML808912.1:18646-29908 GCA_009831015.1 Picea engelmannii | reverse complement strand
CAAAGATTTTTTAATGTGATAAACAAGCCTGGAGTCATTTTAAACATAGTCAGGAGGTTGTTCCATGTAAATTCCTTAATGCACATCCCCATGCAAGAAGAAACATTTAACATCCATTTGATACCTCCCATTTATGTGAGGCAGCAAGGGCTAGAACAAGGCAGATGGAATTCATTTTGGTTACAGGGGAAAAGGTTTCATTATAGTCAATTCCTTCAACTTGAGAAAATTCTTTGACAACTAACCAGACCTTATGTCTTTCAACACTTCCATTTGATAAATAATTAGTTCTATACATGCAATTACATTTGATAGGTTTTCTTCCTTTTGGAAGAGGTACATGATCCCAAGTATCATTTTTCATTAAGAAAAAATATTCTTCATTCATTATTGTGTCCCAATATACATGGCCAGAAGCTTCTAGAAATGTTTTTGGATCACGAGTCTCTTAAACTTGAGCCAAAAGAGAAGCTGCTTGCTAGAACTATGAACATTTCTGACGATGATTTGTAGGATCACTAGAAAGATCACCAATTGCTTCTCATTTTATACGCACCCATCTAAGAATCAATGGTGTTGATGTATGTTCATATTCAATGGATCCAACTGGAGGAAAGTGAATAGGAGGAGGTGGATTTTATCCTCATTGTCATCATCTGAAGAAGGAACTGTAATAGAATCACTAATAGAAAAATTGGGAAGAGAGGATGGAACAAACATCAAAGATGGCACAAACACTGAATTCGCCTTGTAGGGTGATAATTTTCATCAAAATTAACATCCCTCCTAATAATAATTTCATTGGAATGAGGTTGAACAAGTCTATAACTTTTTACATATTTAGAATATCCAACAAAAATGCACTTCTCACTTTTAGGTTGTAATTCTTTCCTTTTTTCATCAAGAATGTGAGCCCATGTTCCACTACCAAACACACAAAATTGGCTTACATATGGTTTAATTTTTACTCCATGCTTCTTCTGGTGTTATATTTTTTAAAGCTTCTATGGGAGTGTGATTGACTATGTAAATGGCACAATTATTGGTTTTCACCAAAAAATGAAGACTTAACCCCTTAGATTGGATCATACAATTTTCCATTTCCTTTAATGTGAAATTATTTCTCTCAGCAACGCGATTTTATTATGGTGTATATGGAATAGTACGTTGCATCTAAATGCACTGTGTAGTGTAATAAGTTGTAAATTTGTTTTTAACATATTCACTTCCATTATTTGTACTTAACATCTGTAGTTGATGTCCATATTGTTTTTCTATAAGGGCTTTGTAGGCCATGTTGTTGCACAAATTGTCGCTTTGGAAAATCCAACCACACGCATCACTAGTGCGACACAACTAGGACTAAGAACCACTGTCACCTTAGAAAATACTCCCCTCGTTTTAGTGACGGATAAATCCAATACAAGGCAGGCTTCTCGGGTCACCTTTGTTGGCATGTTTTAAAGACAGTGTAAGCTTGTCATTGATGGCAAGAACAGCGATGGAAAATATTAGCATGATCAGCAACGCAATGATAATGGAATATTAAACTCCATTTTAGAATTTCGGATACTGGGAGTTGAAGTGTCGAAACACTTCACCACCGAAGTGGCGAAATCGCGAAGTGGAGTTGAAGCGTCGAAACACTTCACCACAGAAGTGGCAAAATGCGAAATGGTGAAATGATCCTAGTCGTTGGATCAAGGTGTGATATGGGTCGTCAGATCCAGGAGGTGAATATGGCAGACCACGTCAGAAAGGACATTCGTGGACCATTAGATCAAGAGGATGCGTGGTGAAAGATCAGAGCTAGTCAAAGACTCCATTTCAGAGTTTCGCCTATCGTGACTTGGAGTGACAAGAATCTCCATCTAAGGATCAGCGAGATGTGATATCATGAAAAGATCAGAACCGTCAGATCACCAAGAACCAGGACTGTTGATCTGAGCTCCATCTCGGAGTCTCGCCTATCGCGACTTGGAGTGACGAGAATCTCCATCTAAGGATCAGCGAGATGCGAGATCACGAAAAGATCAGGACCGTTAGATCACCAAGAACGAGGACCGTTGATCTGAGCTCCATCTCAGAGTCTCTCCTATCGTGACTTGGAGTGACGAGGATCTCCATCTAAGGAACAGCGAGATGCAAGATCGTGAAAAGATCGAGACCGTCGGATCACCAAGAACGTGGACTGTTGATATGAGCTCCATCTCGGAGCTTCATCTATCGTGACTTGGAGTGACGAGAACCCCCATCTTAGGAACAGCGATATGCGAAATCATGATTTAATCACAACCCTCAGATCAAGGTGTGATCTAGACCATTGATCCGACTCCATTTCGGAGTTTCGCGAATCATAGGACAAGTGGCAAGTGATTCGAATTTCGCTGACTTAGAGTCAACGGAGCATGGTGTGAAAACTTGTGAAATATGAAGTGCCTTTTGGCACAACCTATGGTCACCATCGGTGGTCATGAGAAGGGAAGGAATCAGTTCAAATAAGCTCCATTTCAGGGTTTCGGGGATCACGACTTGGAGAGTCGAGATGCCTCATCTCCAGATTCACGAAATGCAAAATCGCAAAAGCGCTTTATGCATAAGAACGTGGTCACAACCATTGGGCACATCGATGGAAGATGGAGGAAGAAGCTAGAGGTGCTAAGCTTCATCAAAGGGATCTCGAAATGCCGAATTATGAAATGGCGAAACAAGCACAAGATTCTTTATTCTTAATCCAACGGTTCAGGTGAAGTTGAACAAGATCGAAGGGCTACTTTTGCGCTTCTCAGTGTAACAGCTAAAACAAATGATGATCTCTGCCAGAGGACTCGAAGAGGACTGAGTGTGATCACCAAAGAAGATAAAGAGTCTCAATTCATATTCCAGTGGATTGAGGATTATTGATACAGGTGATTGAAAGATGGAAGGGGATTGAAGTCTGTAGCTGAAAACAGAAAGGATAATCTCATCTAAGATAGAGAAGACAAAGAGTGCCTTGTAAATATTTTAAAAGAAGCATAATTGTTTAAGCATGGTAACAACTGATTCACCCCCCCTCTCAGTTGTCCAACAACCTTAAGGGAAAGGAAGGTAATGAGAAAATGGTTTGGAAAGATCCCTATTTTGGTCACTTGAATAAGGTGGTTAGGGCTTGAAGAAATAAATATTGCGAGAGGAAATAAGTTAATTTGTAAGGTACCATATCTATTATAACATCCAAAACAAAAATATTGCAAAGAATAACAATGGAACAACACAATAGATGAAACCACAATACCAAAATAACACCTTTATTGATAGGAAACAATGTTAACTTGCCTCTTCGAGGGCGCAACCTCCAGCAGAGAAACACTCTAATACAATAATTCTCAAGACAAGCTATCCAATACCTCCTACTCTTATTTATTCTAATTCTATCTTCTAAGGAAACTTCTAGAGGAATATCTTTCTAGAAGCAGAAACTTCTATTAGGTCTTCTCACATTGACTTATTCTCCTAGGCCTTATTAACTAATGTCTACCTTTATTACATAGAAAATATATTATACTAACTAATTACCCATTAAGAGGGGTTAGGATCATATCCTAACATTCCCTCCCCCTTCAAAATCAGCCTTGTCCTAAAGGCTAAAGATGCAGAAACTATAGTAGTATGGACGATGGTTCCCAAGTCGCATCCTCTGGTGATGTGTCCTTCCACTTGATCAACACTTTCTGGATAGTTTTTCCATGCAATCGATGTTCATGTGCATTGAGGATGACTTATGGTTGGAGCCAAATGGAGCCTTCTTCATCTAATTGGAGAAGGATGACTTGGACCCTGCAATTTTGTCCCACCACTTTATTTAAACAAGAAACATGGAACACTAGATGGATTTTGGAAGTCATTGGAAGTGTCGATTTGTAGGCCACTGAAACAATACGCTTGATGATCTGATAGGCGACACAAAACTTGGGTTCCAAATTGTGATGTCCCTAGGATTTGAGAGATGTTTGTTTGTAAGGTTGGAGTCTGAGAAACAGTTGATCACCTTCCTAAAAAAACCATTATGAACGATGTTGGTTCGCCTGTTGCTTCATGTGATTTTGAGTAATGTGGAGGTTATCCTTTAGAGCCGCAAGGGTGGTTTTTATACCTTGCAACATTTTATCAATATATTGGACCTTTGATGTGCCTGGAAGATATGTAGTGACTGTAGGTGGTCGTTGGCCATACACTGCTTCATATGGGGTCATTTTAGTGGTCATATGATATGAAGTATTGTACCACCATTCAGACAAGGGAAGCCATTGCACCCACTAGTGTTGTTTGTCAGAAGAAAAACATCGCAATTAGGATTCCAAACATTTTTTGACCAATTCCATTTGGTCATTGGACTGGGGGTGATAGGCGATGCTCATGTTCAGTTGGGTGTCGTTGGACTGGCGGTGATAAGAGATGCTCATGTTCAGTTGGGTTCCCTGCAATTTAAACAACTCTTGCCAAAATGTGTTGGTGAAATTCGGGTCACAATCAGACAAAATAGAGGTGGGCATGCCATGCAACTTGAAAATATGATCAAGGAAAACTTGTGCTACCAATGCCAGTGTGAAAGGGTGGAGTAATGCATAAAAATGAGCATACTTAGAGAGGAAATCAACCACCACCATGATGACTGACTTGTTCCCAGCTTTGAGGAGGCTCACTATAAAGTCCATGAATATGTTCCTCCACACAGAATATAGAATGGGTAGCGGTTGCAAAGCTCATGGAGATTTGATGATTTCACCTTTATTGTGTTGGCAAACCTCACACTTAGTGACAAAGAGAAGGATGTCCTTCTTCATTCCTTCCCAGAAAAAAGAATGATGAGAACTAGCATAGGTATTTTGGAAGTAAGAGTGGCCAACAATAGAAGATGAGTGCATCTCATTTAAGAGATGTGGCTTGAAGGAAGAAACAGAACCAGGGGATCCTTATACCAAAGAATATTTTCTTTCCAAGTGTAGTCGAGGGGAGGATTAGGGTCCTCCCGAAGTCGAAAAATTAGCCTAGACATAGTCGGGTGTGTTAGCCACTCTTGTCGTACTTCCTCAATACAATCTAGAACATGTAAGGATAAGGAAAAGAGGGAGTTGTCATCCTCATCTTGTCGTGACAAGGCATCTACTACTATATTTTCTTTTCCATTTTTATATATTATTTCATAATCATAACCCAACATTTTGGTTAGCCACTTGTTATGTTCTGGGGAGGATAACCATTGCTCTAAAAAATACTTCAGAATATGATTATCTTTTTTTATTTGAAACGACATCCCAAAAGATATGGTCGCCACATGTGAACCACATAGAGAATGGCCATCATTTATTTTTCATACATAGATCTGCACAAATTACATCCACTCAACACCTATCTAGTAAAGTCCAGAGGTCATCCATCTTGTGTGAGCATTATGCCAATACCAGTGCCAGAATAATCTAATTCTATCAAAAAAAAAATTGTTGAAGTCAGGAGCTGCTAATAATGGAGTAGTGCACATGGCCCACTTTAAATCTGTGAAGGCTTGCTCTGCGATAGTTGTCTAATGAAATGAATTCTTCTTAAGAAGGTTGATCAAGGGCTTAGCAATTTTTCCATAATGGTGTACAAACTTTATGTAATATTCTGTGAGACCGAGGAAACCTCGGAGGTGCTTTAAGGTCGTGGGTCGCAGCCAATATTGCATAGATTGTATCTTTTTGGGGTCCACTCTTACCTCGTCTAAACCCACAATGTGTCCCAAGTATTCCACTTCGCTGGCCCCAAAGGAACATTTGGTATTTTTGAAAAACAATTGGTTTCCCTATAGCAAGAGAAGGAATTTGTCCACATGGAGAAGGTGGGCATCCCCAGTGCAGATGTAAATGAGCATGTCATCAAATAAAACTAGGACAAACTTTCGAAGGTAAGGTTTCAATATTTTATTCATGAGAATTTGGAAGGTGGATGGGGCATTGCAAAGGACAAAAGGCATGACCAAGAATTACTAATGTCCTTCATGAGTTCTGAAAGAAGTCTTCAGAATATCTGCTTCCTTCATTCAGATCTGGTGATAGTCGGAGTGAAGGTATAATTTTGTGAAGAAACATGCACCCTGGATTTCATCCAATAGATCATAAATGACAGGAATGGGAAAATTATCCTTGATGGTCAATTTATTCGGGGCATGAAAATATGGACACATGCGACAAGAACCTTCTTATTTAATACCATCACCACTTGGGACAAATATGGGTTGGTACTGGAGCGAATTACCCCTGCCTCCAGTAATTCCTTTAGTATCTTTTCGATTTCATTTTTTTGAGAAAATGGATACCTGTAGGGGCATACACTGGGGGGTTGACTGCCTGAAAGGAGAGGGATGATGTGATCATGCTCACCCCTGGAGGGAGGTAATTCTATTGGAACCTCAAAGACCCTAGGGTACTTGTCCAAGATTATTTGCAGGCTAGGAGAGGCCTAATCGGTGACCTGGATGGAATTAAATTGAACAATCACATCATGGTTGCCTTCACAATTTTTCCATCCTGTGAGAGATGATGATTTCAAGGGAGCCAGCTTGGAGGCCTTGGAGGGTATAGGGTTGAGACTAGTGAGTTAATATCATATATAAATCTTTGTATTCCAATGTAAACAGTCCCAGGGTGTGAAGCCATTCCACACCCAATAAAATATCACAACCACCCATGGAAATAGAGAACATGTGAGTTTTCAGATGATAATCACCCATTTGGAGTTTGACATTCTCACAACGCCCCCCACACTTTATCGTACCACCATTAGCTATGAGGATTTCAAAATTAGAAACTGGGTGGACAAAGTAATGGAGCTCCTCAGCGAGCTTGCGATGAATAAATTTATGGGTGCTTCCACTATAAATAAACACCATGACTAGCCTATGTTTGATGTAGCCCTTTATATTTAATGTTCATGGGGTCGAAATACCCGAGAGTGCATGAAGAGATATGACAAGTTCTGCTAGTTCCACAAGGGTTGCAACTGAATATTCGAGGTGGAAACTTGGTTGGGCATCCTCTTGGTCAGGAGCCTCATCTGATGGGATGTATTCAGAGGAAGTGGAAGTTGATGCATCAATCTAGAATAATTTTTGTTCATGACATTAATGGCCTAGTGAATACTTGTCATCACAGTAATAGAAAAGTCCTTGCTTGCGGTGTTTCACCATTTCTATAGGAGATACCTTTTGGACTTTCAATGTTTTTGTCGGAACTGAGGTATCCCTTAGGCAAGGACAATTGGGAACTGCAGTGGGCAGGGGTTGGTCCTGAAGAATGGTCTCTGATTCTCTGGCTAATTGGCACACCTGCAACCAAGTGACTGGATGATGCATGCAAATATGACCCTTAATGGAGTCCTTTAAGTCACTGATAAAACATTCAAGATAGAACTCATTTCATAATCCCTCGGTGCATATGGTCAATTGTTCAAATGTTGTGATGAAGTTGGTCACAGATATTGTTTGTTTGAGCTTGGTGAGTCGGACCAAAAAATTGGATTCCCTATCAAAACGGGCACAAACCGTTTTGGTGAACATGGTCCAAGTGGGTAAGTCAGGATAACATTTCTTATGCCATTTCCACCATTTCCATATTTATTGATCCAAGTACAGAACCCCCACATGGATTTTGGTCTCATCATATCTAGTATCATGGAGGGAGAAGTAGTGTTCCATTTGTGAAACCCATCCTGCTGGGTCAGATACATCAAATTTATGCATCTCAACTTTGGGCATCTTATTCAAGGAATGGGGAGGACCCTAATGAGAGTGGGAAGAATGAGGATGCTTAGAATGGGAGGAGTTAAGATCCTTAGAGTGGGACTCAGATTTATTCCCCTTGATGAATTGTGCCAATGTGTTGAACTTGTCCTCAAGGGACTCCTGGAATTCTTGGTGGAAGGCGGTCATGGTAGCGTTCAATGAGGTGACCTGATTGTCCAAGTTTTCCATGGTCTGAGCACGAGTCTGAGAAGGGGACATAGGGGAAACGTAGGGAGAGCGTACAACCTAGGATAAGGAGGTTGGTGGGATAGGGGGCCAATAGGGGGGTGAGAAATGGGTTGGGCCACAAAAAATAGGGCTAAAAATGAAAGGTACCACCATGATCGAGATGAAGAGAGGAATCCAATGGGATATGTCTCAAATAGGGGGCGATAAAGGGGTCAGGCCACAGAAAAAATAGGGTTAACAATGATAGCTACCACTGCGATCAGGATGAAGAGAGGAATATAATGGGATAGGTCTAAAATAATGGTGCGGGTGGCCCCGAACCTTTACTCCTGTGGATTTATACTTCGATCTGAATAATACTGTAGTGTTGAAAGGCCCAAATTCTTAACCGAAAAAAATGTGTATTAATTTCCAAACCAGGATGCAGGAAGTAAAGTTGCACAACAATAGATCTTATTTATTTTATTTTTGTTTTCGTCCCAAGGGTTAGGTTATTCAGGGCTTCTACAGAAAAGGGTTTTCCCTATGCTATAGCTCTCTGATATACGTGTGGGTTCCAAAAGTTGTACTCAACCCAATATCTCAGGGAACCAACTAAGGAGGCTAGATCGTGCCCTTAGTCGTACTACCCAACTACCCAGATACAAGAGACTATCTTCTCGACTATTGTTCTTAGTGGTACTATAGCATTCAAGCGATCTATTGGTTTATCTATGGAGGGCTTTAGGATATCTAGGTCGATCTGTATACAAGTGTTGTCTGATGCACTACCACTCAAAGGGGTACCAACAGGGGTTACAAGGGTGGCCAATAATGTGTTCTTAAATACCACTTGTAGTTCCTATCTGTATGCTTCCCCGGCCGCGGATTTATGCATTGAACGACATATATTTGTATCTTTAATATGTCGGAATACGTCTCTACCCTGAAAAAAATAACCCACACTTTTCTACCAAGAAAAGTGCTCTAATACGACTTGTAAGGTACCAGATCTATTATAACAGCCAAAACATAAATATTGCAAAAAATAACAATGAAACAACACAATAGATGAAACCACAACACCAAAATAATACCTTTATTGACAGGAAACAATTTTCACTTGCCTCTTCGAGGGGGGGCACTTCTAACAAAGTTGTTGATATTATGGTAGTTGTGGGAGGTATTTACCTCCACGTGTAAACCTTACAAGAATAGAATATTTCGGGAAGCAATAAGAAACCCTAATTAAATGGCTAATAACCCTAGAATACAAGTCGGCTCAAGAGGATAATTTGTATTAGGTTAATAGCCTCTAAGAGAAGAAGTCGGCTAAAGAAAATATTATATACTAAGTAAATAGGCACCCAGAATGAGAAGTCGACCCAGGCAGTTTGCTAGTTTTAGTATAAATACAAGAGGTCAGTCTTCATTCTAGCAGGCATTCTCAGAATTGCAAAAGCAACACTTTTGCGCACTGCATTTGGCTAGTTTGTGTGCAAGTTTGGAGGAGAGTTGTCGGTGCAATTGTTGCAGCTAGAAGATTTCAGTTTTGGCCTGGACTCTCTCTTGGTTATGGTTTGGACTCTTTGATCAGCTCTTGTTACTCCTGTTTGGTGTGATATCCTTGGAGAGAGTTACACTATCTTGTTTAGGCTATCTAGCCTAGGGTTTGCTTCCAGAATGATTCTCTATCAAGTTTAAGGTGCTTGGGGGTGGCTTCGGCCTATGGTTGGGTGACAATAGTGATATTGTATATGGTTAAATGAGCACATCCATTATATTCTAATAGTTTATGGGCCCACACCTCCTTCATTCAGTCTGACCACTGGAAGAGAGCATAGACATAAGGATACTAAGCTCGTTGAAGACCTGTCACTAGGGTTTCTAGCAAAAGCAGACACTAAAGCACTGCCGCTAGGGTTACTAGCAGGTGCAATTGCAGAAACCCTAATCCTCTCATTGAGGCACCTTAAGTCAAGGGATTGACCTAATTTCTGGATAGACTAGTGCGCCCTAGCCTAGCGCGTCTCCTGGTACTCTCAGCAAGCCAAGACGTCAAGTTTGAGTTTTTGGTCAAATCTAGGGTTGACCATGTTTTGCATATCTATTTCCTAGAAAATAATATGTTCAAAGAGAAACTATACCTATGGAAGAACAACAAGATAAGTATTGCTATCACAATGACTACAAGTCAGGAAATACACATGAAAAGATGAAGTACATCAACAAACCCTGGTAACAATTCATGTGGAAGTTATTACATAAGTAACAACAACAAGATAAGTTGAAATCAGAATCAAACTTGAAGAAACCTAGAAGAAGTAAAAGACAAGAAAATAAGTCAGCAATCAAGAGGAAATTGGAAAAATATTTGTGACAGCTTGTAGAAGGCAATAAGGATGCAAACGGAAGCATGGGCTCTATTAGTTGGAGGGAGATGATTATGGAATTACAAAAGATGAGCATGCACTCATGCATGAAGCAAGGATTAGGATGGATCTAATCCTAAATAATATGATCCACTGAAGATGATGAAGTATCTATCCATGTTCCCAGCAATGGTAGAAACCATGAAGAGCAGCACGTGTTCAGTTTGAATTTAGAATTAGTCTTCTTCAAAAAGAAGCCTTAAAGTATCCCTGGTTTTCCATCCACATCCATGATCCTATGATGAAAGAAAGAAGTTTAAATCTTGAGTAAATGGAATCTATGGAAAACTCCATGAACCTAAGATCTAAAGAAAAACATGAGGAAGAACATCAAGATTCCAAGAGAGAAGGAAAAGCCAGAACAACCAGTCATTGTATTGAGAATCACAAGACTACTAGCCTGATATTAACTCACTAAAAGAAATCAAGGAGAAGAACTGAAAGTTGTGATAAAGAACATTGTGTGGAAGACTTATGAATGAAAGCATTGTGAGATCTAGAACTGGAGGTTCTCCTAGATGGAGGGAGAAGACTATGATGATTGCTTGTTCCAATAAACCAGACATACCTCTACATGAGCCATTATATCGTCTGCAATATCCATGGGTTGGAGTTTACATCAGATGAATGCAAAGACTGTTCTCCAAAATAATTAAACAAAGAACGTATGTAGAACAACCTCAAGGTTTTGAGGTTTTGTTAAGCCCTAATATTGGCACATTACCACTTAATTGGGGCATATTAGATTAGTAATGTTATTTTATTTATGTCTGCTTTAGGCCATTAGTTGTGATTTAGATTAGTAATGTTATTTTATTTATGTCGGCTTTAGGCCATTAAAACCTCCTAGTCTCCTATATA
>ML808912.1:0-12780 GCA_009831015.1 Picea engelmannii | reverse complement strand
GTGTGGTAAAAGGAGGTTGCCCCCTCGAAGAGGCTTATTATCTGAAATTATCTCTTTTTCAAGGCGTTGAGTACTTTTCCTGAAGTTTTTCTATTCTATATTGATGTTTGGTTCTTAACAGGTATACCAGGAAGAAACCTTTGTATGAAGATGGAAGGAGACAACTTGGTGGAGAACCACTAATGCACAACAGAAGCATGGTGAAAAACTTTCTATAATAGAGATATTGTATCAGAATGGTTACTCAAAAGCTCAGGATGATGGATTCCTAATCCATGAAAAAATCTCATGATGGGAAAAGAAGTACCACTTAGATATGTTCCAGTTTGACCCTTGTCGCGGTGTTATGAGATAGCAAGAAACAAAAGATGAATCCAACAATGATATACTATATTAATCAGAGCTATGTGAATCCTTCAAGAGAATACCATTGGTCCAGAAAGATCGAAGTACATTGAGATCAAGCATTACACTCTCCGTGATGAAGTCCAGAAAAGAGAAAGTGGTTCTCCAATATATATCCACAGATGAGCAGATAAGTAGACATTTTGGTAAAGCCTCTATCCAAGATGAAAGAGTTTGTGTACTCAAATTGGAGCTCGTGGAGACGACTTCCTTATTGAAAAAGGAAGAGATCACTCCCATGTTGGGAGGGAGCATTGATGTGTTATTGATTTATGGAAAGTCATTTTTCAGTTTGAAAAATGGTCCAGGATGAGTAGTCCCTTTCCAGTTCGGAAAGTGGTTCGAGATTTCTGACGTACATGCATTTTCCAGTTCAAAAAATGGTCCAGATTGAATGGTCATTTTTTAACGAAAATGGTTCGATGGATTGTTGATGTACCATAGACAACAATTCCCCTTGTGGTTAACATAGGGAATGGTCTAGGAAAGTCTCAAATATTGACAGTCACTCTTAGTAGTGGTCAAGAAGACTGGTCTGCCTCGCCAGACAGTCATTATTTCAAAGCTCATAGTTGTGAGCAGTTTCAAAGAATGGTTTGTTTTGGAGGTTGGTGCAGGACAGTCATTTCCTTCGGAAATGGTCCAGACAGTCATTCCCTAGGGAAGATTCATTCTCTGCAGGTTTCACTTTATTTAGTGCCATAGGAATGGCCCAGATAGGTAAATGGTCCAGGTTCAACAATCAGGGATAGACATTCCCTAGGGCAGACTCATTCTCTCCAGGTTGCACTTTTTTTAGTGTCGGAGGAATGGCCCGGATAGGTGAATGGTCTAGGCTCAGAAATCGGGACAGTTATTCTTCCTTGCTTGAGAAGAATAGTCCAAATAGCTCATTATTGATGTTTTACTTTCTTAGGGAAAATGCTCTTCCAGATCTCACAGATGTGAGTGGAAGAATGGCCCAGATGATTTAGTTTATATATCATAAAAAAGTTTTTTCTGTGCAGGTTGATGATATGATTGTTATGGAGATTGTATGTCTTTGAACAATAGATGTATACTACTGTAGTGGATGTGTTCCACTGATTGTGACTATATGTCACTTATCAAGTATTTGTGTGCTACTTGGTGTGGCAGTGTACCACTGGATTGTATTTGTGTACTACTATGGATAGACACAGTTGTTTTCTATTGAATGGCATTGTTCTGATCACCTTGAAGACTATTAGTAGTATTGGAAATGATTATCAGCTAGATGGATGATCAATGGACAAACATTTCCCAGACGAAAAATGGTTCAGAACATTTATTCTTCTAGGACATATGTCGGAATTAGAAGAATGGCTCTTGTGTCACTCTGTGGAGTGAGTGACTTATCCAGCATCATGTCTAATTACTCATATGGAGTATGGTTCTGAGAGATGATGCAGCTGATGACATTGATAGTGATGATGGTGCTCATGATCTAATCATGAGATAGTATAGATGACTATGTTGATGCTACCAGGTGAATGGTATGTTTGTTCTCAAGACCATTACCTTCAAATACCTCCCTAGCTAGGAGGGAGTGTTGATATTATGGTAGTTGTAGGAGGTATTTACCTCCATGTGTAAACCTGATGAGAATAGAATATTCCAAGAAGCAAGAAGAAACCCTAATTAGTTGGCTAATAACCCTAAAAGACAAGTCATCTCAAGAGGATAATTTTTATTAGGTTATTAGCCTACAAGAGAAGAAGTCGGATAAAGAAAATATTATATACTAAGTAAATAGGCACCCAGAATGAGAAGTTAGCCCAGGCAGTTTGTCAGTTTTAGTATAAATACAGGAGGCCAGTATTCATTTTGGAAGGCATTCTCAGAACTATAGAAGAAACACTTGTGCGCACTGCAGTTGGCCAGTTTGTGTGCAAGTTTGGAGGAGATCTGTCATTGCATCTGCTGCAGCTAGCAAATTTTGGTTTTGGCCTGGACTCTCTCTTAGTTATGGTTTGGACTCTCTGATCAACTCTTGTTACTCCTATTTGATGCGCTATCCTTGGAGAGAGGTGTGATATCTTGTTTAGGCTATCTAGCCTAAGGTTTCCTTTCAAAATGATTCTCTATCAAGGTTAAGGTGCTCGGGGCTAGCTTCGGCCTATGGTTGGGTGACAATAGTGATATTGTCTATGGTTAAACAATCACATCCATTATATTCTAACAAGAGAAATTCTCTATTACAATAATTCTCAAGACAAGTTATCCAATACCTCCTACTCTTATTTATACTAATTATATCTTCTAAGGAAACTTCTAGAGGAAGATCTTTCTAGAAGCGGAAGCTTCTATTAGGTATTCTTACATTAACTTATTCGCCTAGGCCTTATTAACTAATGTTGGCCTTTATTACATAGAAAATATATGATACTAACTAATGACCCACGAAGAGGGGTTAGGATCAGATCCTAACATAAGTTGGGATGTAACCTGCAAAACCAATGTTAGCACAACAATCCCAAGACAAAATAACATGAAATAAGCCCAAAACATAGTACCAAATCAGCAAGTAAGGCTTGCTATCATAAAATTGCATCTGACTAATATTACAACATCAATTAATAGAATATAACAACTGCAATATTTCACCGTCAAAATCAACAAGTAATGATATTAGATGAAAGCCCTTAATAAGTAGATAATTATCCAATACTTAAAAAAGTGTTTTGACGGTTAGAAGGGTTGGAAAATGAATGTTATTAGTAGTATATAACAACCCTAAAGGTTGTAGAATTTTTTTACTACAACAACAAGAAATCACCATTAAAATTAAGAAATGAATATACCAAGTTGTATCCATTAACTTATAGATCAATGTCCAATCATTAGACAACAACTTCCAAGGTCAATTAGAAATTAAATTGAGAGTTATCAACAAAATTTGTGCATCCCTAATGGTTGTAGCTTTACTTTTATAACAACAACAAGAAAATTAAGGCAATTTCACAACATTTTTGCATCAATAGCTCGCTTAGAACATGAACAATGCAATAAGAAAGATATATTTCAAGAGAGAAATTATCACATTTATCAATGCAATTAGTGCCTTATATTCAAAGGGTAAATGGAGTCAAGGGAGAGAGCACATTGTTGGCACCCAATGTTTTGGGTCCAATTTTGCGTGTGCGCAAAAGCAAAGTTGTGTGCACTCATTTCATAGTTTTGCATGCATATTTAAAAATGCACAGAGAAATTCTAGAACATGTGCATCGAATCGAGTTTTGTCAATAGGACACCAAGTATAAAGATTACCAAGTGCACACTGGTCTGATTTTTGTCAGTTGCACTAAAAACCAAGAAGATTCCCGCCAGAATCAAGAAAAGAATCACTGGGAAATCTCCCAGAATGATTATTTCCAGTAGCAGATGAAAACGTGGGGCAACCAGAAGATTAGTTGGATAGGAAGTTAAGATTACACCCGATGCAGAGAGTCTACATGGAGTGTTAGCATGCACCAGATGCAGGCGAGGAAGTTGGATCAGAGAAGTGAGTGGAGAAGATAAGAAAGAGACAATTCTCCCCAACAATGAAAGATATACAAATGAGCTCTACACTCAGAACAAGATTTATCTAGTTAGTATGTGAAACAATAGATTGACTATCAGCCTCGCACTCGCTCCAAGCTTGTTGTAATCTTGTGATGTTTTGAATTTACTCTTATGTCTTTGTTTTGTATGATCCTAAAGCAAGGCGCATGGCACATCATGTTCAAAAATATATTTATTTCGGAATAACACTTAGTCTAAATTAGATTTCATCCTCCTATAAAGCTTCAACAGCCACCCAACTGTACTTTATGAGAAGAAACACTAATAGATAAGTTCTGAAATAAAAATGGTAGTGGAAATAACTCTTTAACAATAGATAGAAAACCTCATTTGGCACAAAAATATGAGCAATGCCACTTAAAGAATATACAGGAAAATAAAGAAAAAATTAAGGATAATAGTTTATTATTCATCTCTAGGGAAAAATAAGAGTTTTGCATAGACTTATCTCCCACATAAAAACACAGACGTATCTCCCACTTTAGCAAGTCATTCCTCTATAAAAATAGTACCAGAATGTATCTAGGGAATATTTCCTCGACTATACGATCTGTACGACCTAGAACAACCAACAAACTTCCACAAACAACCACAGAACTACCTAAAAACTTGTGCCTAGAGAAACAATACGGTATAAAACATAAAACCTCGGGAAAACTGCATATAAAATTGTGCCAACCTGTTGTAAACTAACTATCTCTATTTATATGCCTCCTCTTTGTTGTACGGACAATAAACATAGTTGTATGAAATATTTTGTAGTTGTTGTATGGACTGTATTAAATTCTAAAAATTATCCTTGGGTTGTGTGCATATCCCTATCTTAAGGATAAATGCCAAACCCCTTTATTGTATCACTTTCCTCCAGGCAAATAAATCTTCTAGAAAGTCATGCCTCTTCAACTTCCTCTCACTCTCCTCAAAAGTGTGCCCCCCTCTTTCCCTCACGAGTTGCCTTTATTCAATTTGAAAGTGTAACTGACCTAACCCCTGGTCTTCCAATGAGATTGATGGTCAAGATTAGATCTTTCCCTCATGAGATCAAAGGTCACAACTTAATCATTCGTTGAGGTCACTTAAGTCACTAAAGTGACCCATAACATAATAGAGTCACTTTTACACTTAAAAATTAAAAGACCCAACTTTATAAAAACAATTTATAAAAAACATATTATAAAGTCACTAGGGAGAAAGTGTGCTCGGTAACTTTCGCATGTTGGGTGTCACCAGTGTAGAAGTACCTATGAGCTACCAATTCTAACACTCCCACTTAGCGAGAGAGGTACTAATGGTACCTTGACCATAATCCATATTCAATTTAGTTGTCATAGTTGATCCCTTTGTACTAGAAGCCTATGCTTCCTCTGAACAGGAAGCCACTACTCCCACTGCATTGGAGGCCTCTATTGATACCTCTATTGATCCATGAACTGAATACATGATCCTAGGAGACTGCACACTCTCCTAAACATCCATATGTGTCCACTCATGCATGTTGAGTCCTTTGAGAGTATTATAAGACGATTGAGTCCCCAGTATCAATGCTCTCTCCTGTGCAATTTTCCCACTCTCCGACACAGAATCTGAATCCAAAAATCCACAAGACCCCAACACATGTTGTCCTAACAACTTGTACAACCTCTCATATCAGACACCAAGAAAAAAAAATTTGTCTGGAGTCTCTCCCTATGGATATAACAATACCTAACCACAGTATAATGCAACTCCAAATCCATCAACCTCTAGAGGCGACACTGAGAGGAAATTAATTGTCATCTCTGGTATATACAACACCCTGACAACCTATAGAAAACCTCCTGACTCTAGTTGGAATCTAACACTTCCAACCCCCCTTATTGCAACTTGTGAGTCGGCCCCACTATCAACAACGTAGTCTGAGTCTATTTCTGAAAGAATAAGGAACATTGACCTCATTCCTGTCATATGTCGAGAAGCTCCATTGTCCATGAACCACACTTCAATGTCCTAGAACACTAAGAAAATACTACCCATAGGACTAGTCATGAGAGAAACTCATTCTCATATTTCCCAGTGCTCAACAATATTTGTTGGTGTTGACACCTCTAGTTCCTTCTTCTTCTTCAGACATTGAATAGCGTAGTGGCTAGTCTTGTGACATGCAAATCATCTCACTTTTATCATGCCCTTCTTCTTCTCATTTCTCTTTCCCACAAGAGAATATTTCTTGTCATCTGCACCATCCACTTCCTTCTCCTGAGACCCCTCCTAGATCTCCTCCTGTGTAAAGTCATCCCACAATCTGCTCGAGTCAAGGATCTTCTCTCTCCCCACCACGCACTTTATGAAAACTTCCCACTCCTTGGGGAAGCCTTTGAGGGATATACGCACCAAATCTGAGTCAGGAATAACTTCTCTGATAGCCGTCAACTCTTCTTTCACATGTACAACCCAAGTGAGGTAGGAGGCCACACTGTCTCCCTTGTCCATCCTAGTACTACAGAGCTTGTCCCAGAGAGCCATTTTTTGGTTCTCATTATTTTCCTCATACAAACCCTTCAATGCATCCCACATCTCTTTGGTTGTCTTCTTCTCATCCAAGTGCGGAATAAGGTGGTATCTGAATCCATCCAAAATTCTTCTCTAAGTCTTGGCTTCCTTCACTTCATGAACATCTAGAGATATGGGATCTAACACAGGTACTGGCATGATGGTTTCCACAAATGGCTACAACTCGTTCTCCTTGAGAACACTTGTGATTCTCACCTTCCACTGCAGGTAGTTGGATATCTCCTCCAACCTATCTTCAAACCTGATGTTGGAAGTCATCTTTATCCACCTCACAAAGAAACCTCTTTCCCCTTCTTCAAGAAAATACCCCAAAAAATCACTTGTTGTCCCAAGTGCCAAAATGTCCACTGAACTTCAAAGCACCTGCCCTAATACCATGTTCAAAAATATATTTATTTCAAAATAACACTTAGTCTAAATTAGATTTCAGCCTCCTACAAAGCTTTAACAACCACCCAAATGTACTTTATGAGCAGAAACACTAATATATAAGTTCTGAAATAAAAATGGCAGTGGAAATAACTCTTTAACAACAAACAAAAAACTTCATTTGGCACAAAAATCTGAGCAATGCCACTTGAAGAATACATAGGAAAAGAAAGACAGATTTAAGGACAATCGTTATTTATTCAGCTCTAGGGAAAAATCAGATTTTTACAACAACAAACAACATCAACATAAAAACATAGACTTATCTCCCACTTCAACAAGTCATTCCTCTATTAAAAAAAGTACCAGACTATATCTAGGGTAGATTTCCTTGACTATACGACTTATACAACCCAGAAAAACCAATAGACTTCCACAAACAACCACAGAACTTCCTATAAACTTGTTCCTAGAAAAAAAGTACGGTATAGAACAAAAAACATCGGCAAACCTACATAGAAAATCATGCCAACCTACTGTAAACTAACAATCTCTATTTATGTGCCTCCTCTTTGTTGTACGACCAACATACACAGTTGTATGTCCTCTTTTGTAGTTGTTGTACGAACTATATTGAATGTTGCAGATGCTCCTTGGGTTGTGTCCCTATCCCTCTCCTAGGGATGTGTGCCAAACCCCTTTGTTGTAGCACTTTCCTCCAAGAAAATAACTCTTCTATAAAGTCGTGTCTCTTCAACTTCCTCTCACTCCCCTCAAAATTGTGACCCCCTCTTTTCCTCATGAACTTCCTTTATTCAATTTGAAAGTGTAACTGCCCTAACCCTTGGTCTTCCAATGAGATTGACATTCAAGATTAGATCTTTCCCTCATGAGATCAATGGTCACAACTTGATCATTCGTTGAGGTCACTTAAGTCACTAAAGTGACCCATAACATCATAAAGTCACTTTTACACTTAAAAATTAAAAGACCCAACTTTATAAAAACACTTTATAAAGTTACTTTATAAAAAACATTTTATAAAGTCACTAGGGAGAAAGTGCGCTCGATCACTTTCGCATGTTGGGCGCTGCCAATGCATAAGTACCTCTGCTACTAATTCTAACATATCATATTGTATTCCCACTATTATAAATAGTAATGATATGAAGTCCCATGGTTGTCCTAAGCAGTTTTTCAACGTACTGTATGTCTCAAATATGATATGATGTTTCTAGTAAAAAGATATTGCAGTTCTTATCTATTTTGTGTCTATTGTGAATGAGTTGGTTATGTGTGTGGATAGTTTTAATTCCTAGTCCTAAAATATTCTATCATACATGAGTTATATGGATGCCAATTGTAGCAATGTTTCTTATGTTTAATCCTCCATCTCTTACACAAGACCTTATGGTCTTAGTGATCCTCTCTACATATCGAGTGAGACCTTTCTCAGCCTTAGTCGAGGATCGATATGTCGATGCTTTGGGGTTTTGTTGGACACGCTATTGAAGAACCCTCGGTCTAAACCTCCCCACTGTTAAGAATGTCAGTGAAGACTCAATCATGGACCGAAACATTGAAACAATACCCAACACACATTCAAGAGGGGGAAAGGTTAAGGCGAAAGCTAGACAACAAGATCTAGAGTCTCAACAATCTCTAAATTTATGTTGCTCTCGAACATATAGAAAGGGAGTCCCAAACAATCCTTTTAGATATTTTGTGCGTTCAAAATAACCTTTTGCAATATCACAAGGGAGGGGGGACGATGCCCTAAGAGAGTCTAAAAAATCCTTAGGGGAGTCGCCCTACAAGGATGGAAAGATAGAGAAGTCTTAACAATCTCTAACCAATATCCTTGCAAAGCATCAAAGAGAAATTAAGGTTTAGGGTTTTAATGATAACCTTGAACAATAACATGAAAAATATCCAAGAAAAATGAGATTATCCACTTACAACCAAGACGTCTTGCATAGAAACCCTAAAAAACACCTTCCATCCATAAGAAATGCTTCCTCAAACCAAAAGATCCACCCAACAAACACATCACACCTCTTCTCCAAATTTGCACAAGAAGACAAGAAAGTGGAGCGAAACTCTCCAAGAGAGGAGAGACAAAAATAAGTGATGAATGAGTTATGATCTAAAGTGAAAAACGATTTGTCTCTTTATAGATGAAAACCAAATCGTTTTCTCACTAATTCCACAAAATAAGGGTCTAAAATTAAGTTTACAACATGGATAGGTCTAGTGAGACCCCCAAAATGACCAATAATATCTAAAATAACAATAATAAAGCCTCCAACATCTCCTCAAAGTGTAAATGTAGGGTAAGAAAGTCTCTAAATGTTGACAAAGTGTCCTCAGGCACGTAATTCTATTAATAAGGAAAAAATGATTACAATTTGAAGTGAGAAATCATAATCTACTCCTTAACCTCACTTGAAGAAAGAGATAGTTTATATAGCTCAACTCTAAACTAAAAACTAGGATAACAAACAATCACATAATCACATGAGTATGATAGGTGTCCTTTACATAGAAGCTAGGTGTCCTTATCCTAACAAACTAGAATAAATTAATTTCTAAAAAAACATTTATACTAGAAAATACTTAGACTATAGAACTTTAGGATTATGAGGCTAACAATCCCCCCTTTAATCTGGAAGATCATATTTACAAACACCGAGTTCATCTCTGAACTTAGTGAACTTTATTCTAACAAGAGGTTTGGTAGAAATATCTAAAGTTTGATCTTCAGACAGACAGAACTGAGGCTTGATGATGAGTGATTTGATGAAGTGATACTTGATGTCGACATGTTGTCTTTGAATGAAATACTGGATTCTTGGCCATATTTATTGTTGACTGGTTGTCGATCAATAAGGTAGTTGGTGATTTATGAGTTTCACCAAGATGCTGTAAAATTTTTCTTAGCCATACAATCTCACATGCTGCTTCCCAAGCTAATATGTACTCTACCTCTACTGAAGAATTTGCAATTGTTGTCTGTTTTTTACAATTCCAAGATATTGTTGCTGAACCCATATTCATTAAATAACCTGAAGTGGATGTTCTATCATCAATGTCACCTACAAAATTATCCTCTGAATATCCAACAAGTGTAAAATTTGTGTTCCTTTTGTAGAGAAGACCAAAGTCTTTTGTACCTTGAATGTATCTTAGTACCCTTTTTGTTGAATTCCAGTGACTTTCCCTTGGTTCCTGCATAAACCTTGAAAGTATACTGACTGAATATGACAAATATGGTCGAGTATTTGTCAAATAAATGAGACTTCCAACCAATTTCATGTACTTTGTACTGTTTACCAATCCCCCCCCTTCAAATTTTGAAAGTTTCAATTTTTGCTCCATGGGGGTAAGAGAAGGTTTGCAATCTTCCATGCCAAATTTATTTATCAATTCAGTGGCATACTTAGTTTGACTATGGAATATTTGGTTAGGATGTTGAGATATTTCAACTCCAAGATAATAATGAAGTGTCCCTAAATTAGTCATTTTGAACCCTGCTTTAATTTCTTCCTTAACCTGTTTGATGTGAGGTTCATTATTTCTTGTTATGATTAAGTCATCAACATAGAGTACAAGTATCACCATGTGCTTATCTTGCATTCGAAAATAAAATATATCATCTAATTCACTTCGTTGAAAACCCATATTTCGTAGGTACTCATCCATTTTTTCATACCAATCTCGAGGAGCTTGTTTCAAACCATATAAAGCCTTCACAAGTTTTCAAACTTTATGTTATTGTCCTTTAGCTTCAAAAACTTGTGGTTGAGTCATGAAAATATCTTCCTTTAGATCACCATTCAAGAAGTAACTTTTGACATCCATTTGATGTAATTTCCAACCATTATGTGCAGCCAAATTGATAACCATTCTGATAGTATTCCATTTAGCTATGGGTGCAAAAGTTTCTTCATAATCAATTCCTTCCTGTTGAGCAAAACCTTTAGCAACAAGTCTTGCTTTGTAATTGTCAATTTTACCATTGGGCTTGTACTTTACTTGATAAACCCTTTTACAACTAATGGGATAACATCAGGTGGAAAATCAACTAAGTTCCAAGTCCCATTTGCAAGTACTAAATCATATTCATTAATCATTGCTTCCTACCATTATTTATGTCCAATTGCTTCAACAAAATAAGTAGGTTCATCGAAAGCATGAGCAAAATTAGCTTTTTCTCTTGAAGATCCCCTACTTCCTGTTTTTTTCATTTCATCTGAATGAACATCTTTGAGAATTTGCTTAGCCCACTTTGGCTTCTTATGTTGAGGGGATTGAGGATCTGAATCAACATTATTATTGAAAATAGGATTTTCAAAAAATGAGGCTCTTCTTTCATTTGAAATATCTGAGGTTGGAGAAGATTCTTTTGAATATTCAATATCATAAGAGTCTTTTGTCATTTCATTATCAGATGAATCGGAAGAATTTTTTGATAAAAAGATGTCTTCTATAGAAAAAAAGTCTTTTTCAAACCAAAATGCTTTCTTTGACTTGTTCAATTTACCTTTATCCTTATTGTTTTTCTTCTCTAAACGACTAAGGAGATGATTAATCTCATCTAAACTATTACTTTCAGTTTCATCAAAAATTACATCTCTACTGACAATGAATTTTCCATCTGAAATTAATCTATACCCTTTCTTTTCATCAGAGTATTCAATGAAGATACACTTCATACTTCAGTTTTCTAATTTAGTCCTATTTTCCTTAGGAACTAAAGCATAACATGTTGAGCCAAAAACCCTAAGATGATTTACCTTGGGTTTAAAACTGTACCAAGCTTCATAAGGAGTTTGTCCATCTAAAGCTGATGTAGGTGATCGATTTTGGAGATAAACTGTAGTATGGACTGCTTCAACCCAATATTTTTTGCTCAACCCTTTAAACTGCATCATAGATCTTTCCATGCCCATGAGAGTTATGTTCATCCTTTTAGTAACTCCATTTTTCTGTGGAGTATAGGAATTTTTCAGTTTCCTCTTAATTTCATTGTTTCAACAATAATCATTGAATTCAGTTAAAGTGAATTCACCTCCATTATCAGTTCTCAAAGAAGCAATCTTTTCTCTAGTTTCATTTTCAACCATGTGTTGAAAATGTACAAAATTTTCAAAAGCCTTAGACTTTGCCTTTAAAAGGTACACCCATGTCATTCTAGTGTGGTCATCAATAAACAATATAAAGTATCGACACCCACTGAAAGAATATTCCATTGGACCACATATATCATTGTGAATCAACTCCAAATACTTTGTTGCCCGCGATGAGCTAGTTGGAAAAGATTCTCACTTTTGCTTGCCAAAAATACAAGCTTCACACTTGGAATTTTCTTTCTTGAAAGTTGGAAAACTCTTTACCAAATCTAGGGACTTAAGTTTCAAGAGACTATCAAAGTTTAAGTGACCAAATCGAAAATGCCATAATCTGAATGAAGACATTTCAGAATTCACTATTGTTGCAACCTCTTGCTTTCTTTGGATGACTTTCCCATTCATTATTAGTAACTTCCCATCTTCATATCCAGTCATTATTGTTTTCAGGTTATCCTTCTCTGAATTAATCTTCACCAAACCATATTGCATGATGATTTGATGTCCATCTTGTCTAATTATGACTAGGGATAACAGATTTTTCTTAAAAGATGGTACATACCAAACATTTGAAATCCATTTTTCACCAATTCCAGGGAGAAAAAAATTCACTAAACCTTTTCCTTGAGGTATATGAGTTGTATCATCAGCTAAATAAATGGGATTTAGTTGAACATTTTTATAATTCCAAAAATAGTCTCTGCGATAAGTCGTATGTTGAGTAGCTCCTGTGTCCAATATC
>ML808911.1:236268-248151 GCA_009831015.1 Picea engelmannii | reverse complement strand
TTATCCTGGGAAACCCTCTAGGGGAAGAAAACCCAGCAAAAACTTCCTTATCATAAATAGCTTATACAATGTTCAAGAGATAACTCAAACCAATACAGAAAGTCCTCCTCAAGAGATGCGCCACTCTTCTCCCTCTCTCCAACCGGTAATTGCAGCTTGCCTCATAAGAGAATGAGCAAGTGAGTTGTGTGTTAGAAGTGAGGCATTAGCCTCTTATTTATATAAGACTGGCATGTGTGAGAGGGTTTTAGTGGCAGGGCCGACCTGTCACTCTGGGTGGGTAAACCCACCTTTAATTAATTCTGGGTCTTCAATAATAACTGTTGGGGCTGACTTCTTATTTTGCCCTTTATAATTGTCCGATGACCAATCCGCAAAAGGGGATTTGGTCCTTATACAATTACCGACATGATTAATCCACAATGGGGATTAATCCTAATAATAAAATAACAATAATAATAAGAATGTTCTTCGCAGTTACATTATTTCAACAAAGCACCTATTCAATTACAAATAAGATGAGAAGGTAGATCGAGGTACCTATGTTTTGGAAGGAACCCTTCATGTTTGATGCCAAAGGGATGAGAGATCATTCTTGTTAGGGACATAACCCCTCACGTAGGTAGAATAATATATTTTGATGTAATAAAGGTCAATATTAATAAGGCCTAGCAATAAGGAAGAATAAGTTGAATGTAAGAAGACCTAATAGAAGCTTATGCTTCTAGAAGGATCTTCCTCTAGATGGTTCTTTTGATAGACATATTTAGTATAAATAAGAGTCGGAGGTATGAGAATTGTTGTCTTGGATATTATTGTAATAGATCTCTGCTCTGCTGGAGGTTTCCCCCTCAAAGAGGCAAGTGAACATTGCTCTCAGTAATCAAAGTGCTCTTTTTGGTGTTATTCTGATATCATTTTGGCATTATTGTGGTGTTGTTCTGGTTATATTGTTGTTTATCTGCCATTTCTAGCATTTTATTTCTGTTCTACATACTTTTTATATCTGGAATATTACAAGTGGTATCAGAGAACTTTCCTCGGCAGAAAATTGTGGGTTAATTTTTTTTCAGGGTAGAGACGTATTCCAATGTATTTAATGCAACAACCCTAATTAATTCTTTAATTATCATGATTAATAAATGTTAGTTTAATGAATTATTAAAATAGATTTTTTGAAGACTTTATTATAATATAATTGTCATTGGTAGTTGAACCAATTTATGGGGGGATAAGGTGGTTGAGTGATTAATGAGGGGAAGGCGGTTGGATAAGGGAGGAGAAGGAAGATAAGGCAATGGAGAGGACTCAGGAAGGGGGAGGTCTTTCCAGTTGAGTGATATTTTTTTTAATTTATGGCAAGGTGAGTAATTGGGAGAGGGAGAAGGTGACGAGAGGAAAACAGTTTGGGCTGCATCTGTTTTACTTGCAGCTTGCTTGAGGACTCTCATAGGGGCCAGTGTTGTCGGGAATTTTAGGTTCGGGGGCCAAAAAACCGTAAGGAATCCTGGGGCTAGGGAGCTGGAGAGGCTGTTCCTAGCTGGATGGGAGGTTACTCAGTTTGGGCAGGATCCATTAGCTTCAGATTCAGCATCATCTTGAGGTTCAACATCAAGTTGAGGTAAATACCTCATGCTCATTATTATGTTGATGTTGTTCATTATTATCATTATCATGTTGTTGTTGTTCATTATTATCATTATTATGTTGTTGTTGATTTTTATGTTGTTCATTTTTATGCTGAACATTGTTATTATGCTGGAACAATAAATAAAGGAGTGAATAAGATATAATTTTTGTATTTATATTTATGTTTTATGAGGTTCTGTATGCAGAGGCCTTACACATGGTATCAGAGCCAAGTTTCAAAACTTGGACCAGGGCCTACCCACCTGTAAGAATGAAAGTTTAGGAATGTTGTTCCAACATTAACCCAAAAATTTAAACAACCCCTAAATAGTTATATTGAAACCCTTTACAACAATTTGGAAAAGCAACCCTGAAACCCTCTAACCACAACTAGTAAATAACCATAAATAAGCATGAAATGTCAATGAACATTTCATGAACTTGTTCACCTGTACAAGTGAAATCCTTGAAAGGAGTTATGTAAACAGAAAACATATAAATAATCTGTATATGAAAATATATAGGAGTGTAAATATAAATCTGGGCCCTAGGGCCAAGCTCCAAGCTCCAGCTCCACGCAACCTGCAATCCAAGCACACACAAATTTTAACACTCCCTAGTGTTCTACACATATTAGTATTGGACGTGAATATATATAGATAGATATATTAGTATTGTTGTAAATAAATAGACATATATATAAATATATATATCAAAATATACAGAAGTAAAAACAAAAAAAAAATTATACATGTATAAAATATTGGCCGAGGGCCAATCTCTATAGTACCAAGAGCCAACGCCCAAGCATTTAGCCACCTACACATATGACCAAGGTTAACGCTAACAACAACAACAGAAATAGCACCCAAACGCTTAATACAAAGTCACATGGAGAGAGAGCCCATGAGGGCATTGTGCACGAGGCTAGTGCCAAGCTCCAAGCGACCAAACGCCAAACCAAGAAAAGGAGCCAAGCACCTACAACACAACACCAGTTAGCGGCTAACACAAGCCCAACGCACAAGCACCAAGCCAACTCTATTTCCACTATGAAAATATGTTTTGACTGTACTGTGGGCCAATAACAATGGAGACAGTGGTATGTTTTCTCTGTATTCCATGATATGCCACCTCTGCCTAATGATTGGGGATGAGGCTCGGGGCATGGTTGCTAATAGTGTCTCGTAGGATCTTCTTGGTGACTTGTGTGTTGAGCTTTGGCGTTGACTGGTGCACTGAGATTTAATCTTTGAAGAGCGACCAATAATATGAGAGGGTTGGACGTGATACATAATTAAGTGTTTTGGAAGGTGAGCCACCATGCCAAGGTGAGTAAAGAACCCATGGGTCACACACAGCCCAACGCAAAGCCCACAAGCACGAAGGAGGAGAGCCCACAAGGGTGCCAACCCTTCAACACATAATACAACAATGCGCTAGAGCCAAGAGGGAGCCCACGAGGGCGTTCCTTGCTCAGCTTAAATGAGCTTCAATCTCCATATCCCATTCCCTCCGCCATTTTTGAGCTAGGCACCAACAACAACTTGACACAATTCAGCCAAGATCGAGCTTTCAAGCCAACACATAAACCACACAAGCCCAACACCAAGCACCGAGCCTTTCCATTCCAAGTATCCACCATCGCCCAAGTATCCATCACAACCATGGAATGCCAAGGGAAGATCCCACGATGGAGGATTAAGTGCACTGCGCACATGCTCAAACACTAAAGCACAAGGCGTTGCCACACCATTGTCGAACGCCCTGCAAATATAGCCAAGTGAGAGCAGGAAAAAGCTCTCCGACGCTAATAGCAAAGGTGCCCCTCCTGTACGTATTCCCTGAAGGAATGCATTACCGTAGCGATAGGATGGTGTCAAGCCTGCCATTGCAGAGTGGGGGAGAAAACCCCGGTCGCAGTTGCAGAAAGGGGAGAGGCGACAGAGGAGGTAGGGAGCATAATGTGGGCAAGTGAATGTAGGGTTTGCGAGTTGAGAGTGGGGGGAGAAGGGCACGTGGGCCTCATGTGAGGACCCACGATGCCCTACTTTTAAAAAATTTCAAATTATTATTATTATTATTTTGTTATATTTTATTATGATTATTTTATATATATTTTTATTTATTATTCATTTAAATTTAAATTTATTTGTAATTATTTTAAAACATTATTGTTAAAATTTAATTGTTTTTATTTTAGAGTAAAGTTTAAGTATTTCAAAATCATTATTTAGTGTAAAATTTAAAATTTAAAATTTAAATTTGATTAATTTTATTTCAACTAATGATATTAGTGATTAATTAACTATTGACTAATTAATTAGAATGAGTAATTAATGTTAATAATTAAGTACATATTTAATGATTAATTATCTTCAAGATCACATTAACTGGTTTTAAAAGAAAGTTTCAAGGACTTAAACCATGATAAAGGGGGAGGGGGTTTCATATGCGTTAAGAAGGTAAGTTAGAGGAATTGGTGAGTGTGGTACAATGCTTGCGTAGCTAGCAAGGCGAGAGAGTCAATAGTTTTCTTAGGCGAAACATTGAGCTTAGATGCTTTAACCCTGACGTAGTCACTTACCCTAAAGATAGTAACGTTCGTTTACAGACAAGTAAAAAAAAACATACACCTAACCCTATGTTTACAAGTATAAGTTGAGCGAATGTGAATTGCCTTAGACTCTTCCCTGACAATCATTTGGTTTGATGCAGATTCAATTGTTCTAGATGGTTACGACTCGGGGAAATCGAGGCCGAGGAGAATCGTCACAAGGACCGCCAACACTAGCGCTGCCACCACCATCGCCTGAATTAGCTCTCATTTTGTGCTCTTTGGAGGCTATTAATGAGACTTTAAAGGGGAGTCAGCCAACAGGGGTCAAAGTGGAACCTCCACCAGATGGAGTGGGTAACCCTGAATCATTGAGGGATTCGGGGGGAGGGCCTCCAATTGAGGACATCAATAGAGAACTGTAGAAGATCAAACTTCCAGAGTTTGTTGGGGGTCATGCCAGTGAATGTGCAGAGGCATGGTTGGAAGGAATGACACGATGTTTCGCCTTAAGAGACTATTCTTCCACATCAAAGGAAAAAATAGAAATCTTTCAGTTGAGGGACATTGCCTTGAACTGGTGGGGTAACCTGGAGAGGCAGTTGCACCTTCCCTAGACACCATCTCATGAGAACTTTTTGAGGAAAGGTTCCAAAGGAAATATTTGTCGGCTTACTACGAGGAACAACAGGTGGGAGCATTTCATGCTCTAGTATAGGGAAACAGGACCGTGGAAGAGTACGAGATCAGGTCCATGGAGTTGGTAAAATATGTTTCGTCCATGGATAATGATCAACGACAGGCAAAACACTTTGTATATGGGTTAAACCCTAAGATAAGGGCCATGGTATGGATGTGGAAACCGTCGTCAGTAGCAGAAGTAGTTGAAAATGCATGTTATGCAGAGGAACATATGAGCTTAAACGGAGGTATGAGATCGACGTTTCCACATCATCTTGGATTCATGGGGAAGGCCCCTAGGACCTCCTCCAAGGGAGGGAGCTCTAGGCCACGTCCTTATGGTAATAGAGTCACACCAAGGACAGTTGATACAGGTATTTCAATGGCAACAAGTGTAGAATCCCACTCATCACCAATGACGCAGGCAGGTCCACGAGCTTCTCGGGGAGAAGGAAGTAGGGGCAAGGGATCCAGGGGAAGGAACTCATTTAAGAGACCATCACAAAGAAATGTGTAGGTTCCATATCGTGTTACATGTTGGGGATGTGGAGGACCCTATTACCAATGTGACTGCCCAGAGTTGCAAGTAGGATTTGTGCATAGAGAAGGAAAGGCCCCGATGGGAAGAGCAAGTAATAGCCACCAAATTTATGCAGCGGTTAATAATCGTTAGGAAGAACACCAATCCATGGTGGTGGAGTCGTCGGGTACGCTAAATCATGTCAATGTTAAAATTTATTTGATTATGGTGCTACAGATAGTTTCATTTCACCATCTGCATTAAAAAAGAGTGGGTTGGCAGTGTACGAGCACGATGACTTTAAACAAGTCGAGATGGCTTCAGGGGAAAAACAAGTGGTAGGACCTAGCGTTGATAATTGTCTAGTAGACCTGGGAGTGTGTACTATCATGTTAAAGGTATACGTCACTGCTCTTGGGACGTATGACCTAATCATTGGAATGGATTGGTTATAAGCCCATTGAGCTATGGTAGATTGTTTTGCGAAAAGGGTTCTTTGTGTGGATGATGAAGGGAGGCCATTAGAGATCCACAGTGTACGGAGAAAGGTGTCTCTACACTTTATCTCGACTATGAAGGTTAAACGTTGCATGAGGCAAGGGTGTCGACTATATGTAGTGGAAGCAGTCAACGAAAGGAAAGGACCCTCCTTGGATCAGTACCCAGTATTGTCGGAGTTTAAGGATGTTTTTCCGAAAGATTTCCCCGGGTTACCTCCTGAGAGGGAGCTTGATTTTACTATTGAGCTAAAACCTGGTGTAGAGCCAATTTCCAAGACTCTGTATAGGATGACAACGCCAGAACTTTGTGAGTTGCAGATGCAATTGAAAGAGATACTCGACTTAGGACTAATAAGGACTAGTGTCTCGCCTTAGGGTGCACCAGTAATTTTTGTGAAGAAGAAGGATGGTTCCTTACGACTATGTATAGATTACAGGGACTTGAACTGTGCTACAATGAAAAATAGGTACGCAATGCCACATATAGATGATCTCTTTGATCAGATGAAAGGAGCAACAGTATTCTAAAAAATTGACTTGCGATCAGGGTATCACCAGTTAAGGATTAAAGAAGGCGATATCCCTAAAACTACCTTTCGAACTCGGTTTGGGCATTACGAGTTCGTTGTATTACCTTTCGGTTTGACCAATGCACTAGCAGTATTCATGAGCCTCATGAATGGTGTATTCTGGAAGTACTTAGACCGATTTGTACAGGTCTTTCTAGATGATATCCTCATCTATTCCAAGAACGAAAGAGAACATGAGGAACACTTGCGAGTGGTGTTGTCCTGCCTTAGAGAGAACAAACTATATGGGAAGTTGTCAAAGTGTTCCTTCTTCCAGAAAGAAATTCACTATTTAGGTCATATCATTTCTAGTGAAGGAATCTTTGTGGACCCAAAAAAGGTAAAGGCCATTATGGAATGGCTAGTGCCGAAAAATGCTCATGAGGTAAGAAGATTCATGGGGATAGCAGGTTATTATTGAAGATTTGTTGAAGGGTTCTCTAAAATAGCAAAACCCATCACCACTTTGCAGCGCAAGGGGGTCAAGTATGAATGGACAAAAGAGTGTGATAATGCATTCATCGAGCTTAAGAGGTTACTAACTAGTGCACCAATTCTATGAGTGTCGGATATGGAAAAGGACTTCACAGTCTACACGGATGCCTCAAAGAAAGGGTTGGGGGGCATGTTAATGCAAGATGGAGGAGTGATAGCATATGTGTCAAGGAAGTTGAAGAAACACAGGGAGCTTTATGCTACTCATGATTTAGAGTTGGCAGCTGTAATGCTAGCTCTGAAGCTTCGGAGGCACTATATAGTGGGACAAAACTTTGAGCTCAAAACAGACCATGAAAGTTTAAAACATCTCTTCATGCAAAGGGATCTCAATGCTAGCCAGAGGCGATGGAGTGAGTTTATGAGTGAGTACGATTTTGGAATTTCATACATCAAGGGAAAGGAGAATGTGGTCGCAGATGCCTTGAGTAGGAGACCACGTGTCTTCTCCTTGGTATTCTTAAAAGTCAATTTGAGGGAGCGTATGTTGATGCAACTCCTTGGAGATAGTTGGTATTTAAAGGTTACTTCAACCGTCCAGAGTGGGAGGCAAATAGATCCAAAGTATGAAGGATATAGCCTGGAAGCAGATGGACTATTAAGATATCAAGAAAGGATGTACATCCCCGAAGGTGGGGATATTCGAAGCATCATACTAAAGGAAGCCCATAGAGCACTTTATTGTGCACATCTAGGTGTGAAGAAAATGTACGTAGACATGAATAAGCTTTTCTTCTGGGTAGGCATGAAGCGCAATGTAGTCCATTTCGTCACCAAGTGTCTAGAGTGTCAACAAGTGAAAGCTGACCACCACCACCCGGCTAGTCTCCTACAACAACATGATGTCCATATGTCCAAGTGGGAAGTCATTTCTATGGATTTTGTTGTGGGGTTGCCGCTCACATCTCATATACACAATGTCATTCTTGTGATAGTTGATAAGTTGACCAAGAGTGCTCATTTTATTCCGGTTAGTGGCACTTACGATGCCACTGATGTGGCACGCGTGTTTGTAAGTGAGGTCATCCATTTTCACGGGATACCCAAGAAGATCATTTCAGATAGGGACTCCAGATTCACTTTGAGGTTTTGGACAAGTTTGCAGTCAGCATTGGGGACGCAGTTGAACTTAAGAACAACTTATCATCCCGAAACAGATGGGCGAACTGAGAGAGTAAATCAGGTCATGGAAGACATGCTTAGGATGTATGTTATGGATAATCAAACCCATTGGGAGAAGTACCTACCTCTGGTAGACTTCGCCTACAATAATAGTTTTCATAGCTCCAATGGAATGCCACCATATGAAGCTCTGTATGGAAGGCCATGCAGAACACCATTGATTTGGGAAAGGTTAGAATACCAATTGACAGTTGGGCCATAATTGATTCAAGAGATGGAGGAACAAGTGATTCAGATTAGGCAGAGACTAAAGGAAGCACATGATAGACAGAAAAGTTATGATGTTGCACATAGGACTGACCGAAGTTATAAAGTGGTAGATCAAGTTTTCATTCATATCAAGCCTAATAAGAGTACCATTCAGTTCGGGAAGGGGACAAAGTTGTTGCCTCGATTTATAGGACCATTTAAAATCCAAGATAAAATTGGACTCGTTGCCTATCATCTCGTACTGCCACCCCACTTGCATAAAAATCATAATGTTTTTCATGTATCGGTTCTACGTCATTATGTTGCTGTCGAATCACATAAATTGAATTGGAAGGAATTGCAGGTATCAGACGCAGGGACACTCATGGTAGAACCGTTACGCATATTGGACCATAGAGTCCGACAACTTAGAAACCGTCTGGTAGACCAAGTTAAGGTTCAGTGGGACAAGTATAGCCTAGGATTTGCTACTTGGGAGGATGCCAAGACATTACGATGAGATTATCCCTCACTTTTTTGACCACATCGAGAATATGTTTCTCGAAGGTTGGGTGTATGTAACACCACCTTTTGACTTAGACAACTAGGATTACCCGATTCCTAATCACCTTTATTTTCTATTCACTGTGAAACTATTAATGATACACTTGAACTTTTAAGACGTATGAACCTATATGAATGTTTAACGTTATTTGAATGATGATGGATATTATGCAATCTATTATGTGAATGTCAATTCTATGAATGTTTAACGTTATTTGAATGATGATGGATATTATGCAATCTATTATGTGAATGTCAATTCTATGAATGTTTAACGTTATTTGAATGATGATGGATATTATGCAATCGATTATGTGAACGAAAATTCTATGAATGTTTAAACGTTATTTGAATGATGATGGATATGATGCGATCTATTATGTGAATGGAAATTATATGAATGTTTAACGTTATTTGAATGATGATGGATATGATGCAATCTATTATGTGAATGAAAATTCTATGAACGGTTAATGTTAATTGAATTATGGGGATATTATGCGATCTATTTCTAACTTGAAAATTTTGACATTTAAAGTTGTTGGTACGTGGATACCGAATTGAGATTATGGTTGAATACATTTACATGATAATAATGCATAGATATGTATGAGTTTGTGTTATAGACTAATCTGCAGGTCAATGGGCTATGAAATAGCCAAAGGATAATGGTAATAAAAGTGGATGTCATGACCACTGACCGAGAAACAATATGGTATGAATGTTTGTATGTGAAATTATGTTGGTTCAAATGCATTGTTATGATATGTGGACCAGTGCAGGTTTTTCAGGTGGTAAGACTGCCTAAAATTGAATATACGATGACAAAATTCCCAACAACACAATGCCATTGTATATTCCATGGTAGGGTGTGGACCCTAGTCCTATTAGGATGGGTGGAGGCATTTCCCACCGTGTATCCTCTGAAACCTAGAGACATGGGAGGATGGTGTTAGCTCAGGCTCCCCTAGACGTGTGATGATGACTGTTAGTTGCCTGCTGGGGAAGCTTGGTCAAGATAGTAACACTTCTGCTTATGAGTTCTATTTGGAGTTAGGTCAATATAGTTGGCACTCCAAGATATTCCAGCAGAGGAAGGATAGGGATGGAAGACAAAAATAAGTTAGGGAGGAAGGATGAATAGAAATAGTTGAGAGAGTATGGGGATTTGCCTTGTAGTGGAAATTATTGTTTTCCTTTGAAAAGAGAATATGTAAATATATATATTTATAATTGCTTAGCTGAACTACAATTGTCTAAATGAACATTGTTGAGCTAAATTATTGTAATCAAGGGATTTTGCAAACATTTTAATTGGTTTCTTATCTTTTATAAAATGAATAGTCTTGTTGATTGGATTGGACGCATACAAGAATTACTATAGGTGTGATAATTATTGTCATTAGTACATGAGCGAGACTTGTATGTGCTAGCTACACATGCATATCTTGCACATGTACACTAGTATGTATGAGTTTTCTTTTGCTTACTTATTGATAATGTTGTTTATTGAATATGAATGTATGAACCATGTGTCATTTCCCTTGTATTGTAAATTACTCTAACTTTGGGACGAAGTTTCTTGAAGGGTGGGTGTATGTAACAACCCTAATTAACTCTTTAATTATCATGATTAATAAATATTAGTTTAATGAATTATTAAAATAGATTTTTTGAAGAATTTATTATAATATAATTGTTATTGGTAGTTGAACCAATTTATGGGGGGGATAAGGTGGTTGAGTGATTAATGAGGGGAAGGTGGTTGGATAAGGGAGGAGAAGGAAGATAAGGCAAGGGAGAGGACTCGGGAAGGGGGAGGTCTTTCTGGTTGAGTGATATTTTTTTAAATTTATGGCAAGGTGAGTAATTGGGAGAGGGAGAAGGTGAAGGGAGGAAAACAGTTTGTGATGCATTTGTTTTCCTTGAAGCTTGCTTGAGGACTCTCACAGGGGCAAGTGTTGCTGGGAATTTTGGGCTTAGGGGATAGGAAACCGTAAGGAATCCTGGGGCTAGGGAGTCAGAGAAGTTGTTCCTAGCTGGCTGGGAGGTTACTCAGTTTGGGCAGGATCCATCAGCTTCAGATTCAGCATCATCTTGAGGTTCAACATCAGGTTGAGGTAAATTCCTCATGCTCATTATTATGTTGTTGTTGTTCATTATTATCATTATTATGCTGCTGTTGATTTTTATGCTGAACATTGTTATTATGCCGGAATAGTAAATAAAGGAGTAAATAAGATAGAATTTCTGTATTTATATTTATGTTTTATGAGGCTCTATATGCACATGCCTTACATTTAAGCTACAAAGATCCATCATTACACGCATAAACCCACGGTTGAGGGATTCATACATGCAGGAAATACAAGTGGTACTTAAGCGCACATCTGTTAGCCACCCTTGTAACCCCTGTTGGTACCCCTTCAAGTCGTAACGCATCAGACAACACCTGTATACAGACCAACCTAGATTTTCTGAAGCCCTCTTTAGATAAACCGATCAGTCACTTGACTACTATAGTTCCACCAAGAACAAAACTCGAGAATATACTCTCTAGTACTTGGGTAGTCGGGTAGTACGGTTAAGGGCACGGTCTAGCCTCCTTAGTTAGTGCCCTGAGATATTGGGCCAAGTACTATTGTTGGACCCTGCACGTATATCAGAGAGCTATAGCATAGGGAAAACCCTTATTTGTAGAACCCTTGAATACCTAACCTTTGGGGACATAAACAAAAAACAAAACAGACAAGATCTATTGCCGCACAAATGTGTCTCCTGGACATAAACAAAAAACAAAACAGACAAGATCTATTGCCGCACAAATGTGTCTCCTACATTCAAGTTGCCAAATCACTACACATTTCTTCCTGATTAAGCATTTGGGCATTTCATCACTGCAGTATTCTTCAGACCAGAGTATAACTCTATATATATATATATATATATATATATATATATATATATATATATATATATATATATATATATATATAT
>ML808911.1:222486-236257 GCA_009831015.1 Picea engelmannii | reverse complement strand
TATTTGAGACCTATTTCATTGGATTTATCTCTTCTCCCTTATCAAATTCATACCTATCATTTTTTAGAAAAAAATTTGACCCCACCCACCCCTTTTTGGTTCCCTCGTCATCATGGCCCATACCCATAGCCAAGACTTGGAAGCTCGCTTCAATACCTTGCAATCTAATTTCACAGAAACCCAACAAGAAGTAAGACAACTTAGTGCCAATATTTCCACCATCAAGAAAAACATGCATTCATCCATCGTCGCCTCAATCGAGGAACTCAAAGAAGACCTCAAAGAAGACATTAATACCCAGCTTGAATCTGTCTCTTCGATGATCTGCACCAAGCTGCATATCCCTGTAGATCCCCCTTTATCTGACCCACCTTTGCATACCGAAGCTGAAACTTCCTCTCATTCCCATAATTTTCATCCCCATCACTTTTAACGTGACCTACGCCTTCCACGTGTGAGATCCATTGGTTGGGTAACTCAAATGGAACATTATTTCTCCTTGTACGACATTAAAGATGATTTGGAAAAACTCTAGTATGGTGTTCTCCATCTAGATCAAGAATGTTGGCAATGGTGGCAATGGAGATAAACTGTCTGTCAAGGGTATGTTGCTTGGACACACTTTGTGGCAGATCTTTATGAACGCTTTGACACCGACACCAACCATTTAGGTCATTTGACAATGTTGAAACAATCTGGCAAAGTGGAAGATTTTATAGTTTCCTTTGAGTGACTAGCTTTTCGTATAGAGTGCATGCCTGATGCTTTTTTCCGAGAATGTTTTATCAGTGGCCTCAAGGATGAGATTCGTGCCCATGTCCTCATGGCTCGACCTCAAAGTTGGGTGGAGGCTACTAAAAGAGCTTAGGAAGCACAACAGGTTGTCTCTTCTCAAAACTGGAAACCCTCCTTTATTCCTCACACTAAACCAGTAAATCCCACTCCTCCTTCTACTCCACTAAAGATTCCAAAATTGACTAGGGCCTAAATGGCTGAACGCCAACTCAAAGGCCTTTGTTATAATTGCGATGACAAATATTTTCTGGGACACAAGTGTAAGGAACAAAAGATTTATATGGCCATCTCGGAAGATGTTTCAGAAGAGGATGTTGAAGCCCCCCTTTTGTCTGAGTCACCTGAACCCACTGACATAACCCCTCCCTCAGACCCTCCCGAAGTAGAACCGATCATTTCCCTAAGTTCTCTCACTGGCTTCTCTGCTCCCCAAACCCTCAATCTAAATGGCTACATCAAGCATATGAAGGTCATCATTCTTGTTGATAGTGGAAGCACCCATAATTTTATTCATCGTCGCATTGCCCAAGAAACTAATTGCTATATTCATATAGTCAATAATTTCCAAATCATGATTTCTAATGGCGGGTCCATGAAATGTGGAGGGCACTGTGAAAATGTGTGTCTCCAAATTGGTGATTACCACCCGAAATCTCATATGTTTTCTATTGACATGGGCGGTTGTGACATTGTGTTGGGCGCAGACTGGCTAAGGACTTTAGGTCCCATTCTCATGGATTTTAAGGAATTAACCATGCAATTCGACCAGGAGGGCCAACAATATAAGTTCCAAGGAATCACCGCCAATTCCCCTGATATCATTGGTTCCCATCGCATGGAAAAGCTGCTAAAAAAAAGGTCATTTGGGTGTTATTTCCCAACTCCAAGCCATACAAGCAACTAAGACACCCTCTGTGCCGCAGGACCTCCAATCCATCCTCTCTAAATATCAAATGGTTTTTTCCACTCCCCAAGGACTCCCTCCTTCCTGTTGTTTTCATGATCATTCCATTCCCCTTGTCCCAGGAAGCCTTCCTTCCAATATTCGTCCCTATTGTCACCCCTTTTCCCCAAAAAATGAAATTGAGAAAATGGTTCAAGAACTGCTTAACACAGGTGTTATCCACCCTAGTACGAGCCCCTACTCTTCTCCTGTGGTCATGGTCCTTAAGAAAGAAGTTTCTTGGCGCATGTGTCATGACTTTCACGCCCTCAACAAACTCACCATTAAAGACAAGTTTCCCATTCCTGTCATTGATGACCTCTTGGATGAATTGAGTGGCGCCCAATTCTTTACTAATCTTGATCTTTGTTCTGGCTACCACCAGATCCGTATGAAAGAGGTAGACATTCCTAAGATTGTATTTATAAATCATGAGGGCCACTATGAGTTTTTGGTCATGCCCTTTGGCCTATGTAATGCTCCCTCCACTTTCCAAAGCCTCATGAATCATGTCTTCTGTCCTTTTCTTTGTTATTTTTTCTTAGTTTTCTTTGATGAAATCCTCATCTATAGCAAAACCCGGACATACCATCTTGCTCATGTGTATTGAGTTCTCCATCTGCTCTCTCAGCACCAACTTTTCCTGAAACAAACTAAATGTGCTTTTGGCGTCTTCGAAGTCAAGTACTTGGGTCATATTGTTGGCAAGGCAGGTGTCAGGGTGGATCCTAAAAAGATTGAAGCTATGAAAGACTGGCCTCATCCAAAGACTCTCAAAAGCTTGCGTGGATTTTTGGGCTTAACATATTATTATCATAAGTTTGTTAAGAATTATGGAAAGATTGTGACACCTCTCACTGCGCTCCTTAAAAATAATTCTTTCAATTGGACTCCAATCGTTGCTTAGGATTTCACATTGAAGATGGCCATGTGCACCACTCCAGTCCCAACCCTTCTTGATTTCACAAAGACCTTTTTCCTGGAATGTGATGCTTCAGGGAAAGGAATTGGTGTTGCCCTTATGCAAGAGGGTAGGCTTTTGGCCTTTACCAGCAATCAACTGTGTGAACAAAATTTGGGCAAATCAATCCATGAAAAGGAAATGTTGGCTATTTTGCATGTTGTTGATCATTGGTGCCCTTATCTATTGGGGAAATGCCTCCAAATTAAGGTAGATCATCGAAGCCTCAAGTATTTTCTGGAACAATGCATTTCCTCCCCAGAGAAACAAAAATGGGCGACTAATCTCTTTGGATATGATTATGAGATCATTTACAAGAAAGTCAAAGACAATGTGGTTGCAGATGCACTTTCCCAAAAATATGAAGATGAAGGGTCCCTTTTTTCTCTCTCCTTCATTGTACCAGATTGGCTCCAAGATGTTCGCCAGGAATGGCTACAAGATCCCAAAAGTTCGCATCGGATACAACAATTGCAATCCAATTCTCAAGTTTCCCCAGGGTACTCTTGGCTCCATGATGAGATTTGATACAAAGGCCATTTGTATTTAAGTAAACAGTCAAAACTTAAATCCACGATACTTTCTGAGCTTCATGCTACACCCACAACTGGGCACTACGGGTTTACCAAAACCTATGACAGGGTTAAATGTTCTTTTTTCTGGGATGGTATGAAACAAGACCTTCATAATTTTGTGGTTGAATGTGATGTGTGTCAACGGAACAAGGGAAAAACAGTCAAAACTCTTGGCACACTACAACCGCTTCCGATTCCATCTGTTATTTGGCAGGATATCTCTATGGATTTTATTGTAGGGTTACCTAAATCGGGCAATAAATCAATCATCATGGTGGTAGTTGACCGTCTTTCCAAGTATGCTCATTTCTGTGCTCTTCAACACCCATTTACAACATCCACTGTGGGTCAACTTTTCATGGATTAGGTCTTCAAGCTTCATGGCATGCCGCATTCTATTGTTTCTGATTGTGACCTAACTTTCACTAGCATTTTTTGGCAAGAACTGTTCAAGCTACAAGGCACCCAATTGCATCTCAACACAACTTATCATCCCCAGACTAATGGTCAAACTAAAGTTGTCAACAAGTGTTTGGAAACATATTTGAGGTGCTTTGCCTCGGAAAAGAAAAATCAGTGGGCTCAATGGTTACCACTAGATGAATGGTGGTACAACACTTCATACCATACAACTACCCACATGACTCCTTTTGAAGCAATATATGGACAAAATCCACCTTCAGTTCTCTCATATTTGCCAGGTGTCTCGAAGGTCCAAGTGGTGGACCAAACACTTACAATTTGAGAGGCTATTCTCCGTACCCTCAAAGAGAATTTGGTCATGGCCCAGAATCGCATGAAGCAACAAGTAGATCAAGGTTTGAACATCAATTTGCAGAAGGGGATCAGGTGTTTCTTCGACTATAACCTTACAAGAAAAATTCCCTCAAGGATGACCATTGTCAGAAACCAGTGCCCAAATTTTATGGTCCTTATACCATTCTCAAGTGTGTGGGACAGGTGGCCTATCAGTTAGATTTTCCCAATCATTCTAATCTACATCATGTTTTTCATGCTTCCTGCTTAAAGAAGGTGATTGGAACTAAGTACCAAACTCAAACCAACCTTCCCGAGTTGGACGAAGAAGGCTCCATTTGGCTACAACCACAAGCAGTTTTGGACCAGCGTGAGCATCGCCTGCGTCAGCGAACCATCAAGGAAGTGTTAGTCCAATGGAAAGATACAAACCCAGTTGATGCCACTTGGGAACCAACTACCATTCTGGAGCAATTTCCACATCTCAAGCCTTGAGGACACAACTATTTTTAAGGGGGAGGACATGTTAGGGACCTAACCCCTCACGTAGGTAGAATAATATATTCCGATGTAAAAAAGGTCAATATTAATAAGGCCTAGCAATAAGGAAGAATAAGTTGAATGTAAGAAGACCTAATAGAAGCTTCCGCTTCTAGAAGGATCTTTCTCTAGATGGTTCTTTTGATAGACATATTTAGTATAAATAGGAGTTGGAGGTATGAGAACTATTGTCTTGGATATTATTGTAATAGAGCTCTGCTCTGCTGGAGGTTGCCCCCTCGAAGAGGCAAGTGAACATTGCTCTCAGTAATCAAAGTGCTCTTTCTGGTGTTATTCTGATATCATTTTGGCATTATTATGGTGTTGTTCTGGTTATATTGTTGTTTATCTGCCATTTCTAGCATTTTATTTCTATTTTGCATACTTTTTATATCTGAAATATTACAATCCTTCACGCCTATTCCATGACCTTAAAACCTAAGTGATTTGAGGTGGGGGATTGATGTCACCCTCCTCATCCACAAAAAGGATGTGTGGGTCTGTTGACCCTCTAAATCTCCTCATCATTCATGGACACGATAGATATATACCTATTTGATGTTTTTGATATGAGATCACCACCATGTGTTGAACTCTCCCCACTCGCCTTCAATGCAATCTTGTGTGGAGGTCTTTTCTCTCATTGTGAGGTGGATGGTTTTCATTTGCATGTATTTTGTTGCAATCAAACAATTATTCTAGGTGATATGCCTTGGTCATTGTTATTCCTCATTAAATTGGAACTCTCTTGATTGTCACCTCATTCTTTCCATCTTGTCTTTCTTCTAGAGCCATTCCTGACTAGGAGCCAAGCTTGTCCTCTGAGTTTTATGGAGGTTTGCCCATACCTAGTCTAATATTTCACATTGAATTGGGTTGTCCTACAAATGGACCAATGGTTATTCTACCCCACAATGGTTTGAGACATTGATGAAGTTAAACGAGAATTACAAGGTTGTTCAACCTCTATCGATGCCATGTGATTCAAGATAATAAAGGTTGTTGAAAAACAACAAAGGCATGGAGGGAGCAAGTTGAAGCTAAGGTCAACAAGGGAAAACAATAGATTGTATGTGGAAATTGCCAAACATATCCTAGCTCTATGGGATTGGGAAGGAGTCTCAAGACACATTAGTTCTTTAAGGAATCAAATAAATGAGTTGGTGGTTTGTCTCTATGTTGCTTGAGAGTTGTTATCTTGCCTAGCCAGTCAAGTGAAGCCCCCTTTCCTCAAATTCTAATTGACAATGATACCAAATGTTAGGCAACATAAGATCGATAAAGGAAAACCAAAATTCCCATTGAAGACAATGTGAACCTAGATCTAGTTAATCTCTTTGCTTAAATATTATCATGTTTTGGTTTTGTTGTATGTGATTAAGACAATTGATTAAGTTTTTACCTACAAGTTTTGGAGCAAGCAAACAATTTACTATTTAAATGTGTGTTGCATGAATTTGGTCAACCCAATTGGAAAGGAAAATAAAAATATTTACCATTAAAAAACGAACGAATACAATTAACACTCACCATGAAATTTCCTACATTAATTTAGTAGTTCATGCAAAATTATAATATGATAAACTAAAGTTAAAAAACAATATCAACCCGTTTCACTAGATAATGAATTGTTCTCCTCCTTCCTACCATGTCGTGAACTGATATTAAAATGGATCCATAGACTCTGTAGGGCCACTTTAATTTTTATGGGTGAATGGATAAGGGTCCTCCATACCCTCTTATCTACCTTATAAATGGAATGAGGAAAAATATTTATTAATCCCATAGAGTCACAATGTTGCAATCCAGAAAGTTCCGTCCCCGTCCCCATTCATAATGGAATCGAGACCATTACAAACATTTAAGTCTCCGGTGTACGATTTGCTATTTCCCTCGAAAATCTTCCATTGATGAATTATTACTTTAATGGCTCCAAAAAGGGTATCATTTCACGAAGTTCGCTTTTCGTCGAAGGTACTGAAAAATAGGTACGTGTCAGTGTGAGTCCATTCGCTTTATCAAAAAGCAATACCAAGAATACAGAAATTCATAAATGAAAGCATTGAAATTGAAAATCTAACTGTTCATATTTTTTTTTCAAGTTAAGGTTGAGTTTAGGTCGGGTTAGTTTCAATATTGGATGGAAGAATGATTTGTCCATAAATAAGATGTTTTTACCAAAATTGTTAAAGTTGAGTTTAGGTTGGGATTAGTTCTTATATTGAATGAAAGAACGATTTATGTTGAGTTTCATTTATCTGGTGTTAATATTTTAATTTCTGTTAATCACTTACGTGGCAATCAGTGAGCTATCAAAGTAATTTTTAAATATGATTAGGTAAATGTAAAAAAGTAAACACATAAACGGATGTCTTTATAATAGCTAGGAAGTTAATGATTGAAATCAAAACCATTTATTTTATGCGACTAGTAAGAATATTCCAGCCATATTTAATCCTGTCCATAAAAAACTTATTAAACACTAAACCCCTATTAAATCTGTCCATTATCAATAGGTGTACACCTTTCAATGTAAAAACTTCAAATTCCATGGCTTTTACAGTGGTTAAACTCTCATCATCAACTTTAAGTCCAAGGATGGCTTTTACAGTGGTTGAACTCTCTTCATCAACTTTAAGTCCAAGGCATATTGGGATGTTCTACCTGCAACTTTGATTCATTCATCATCACAATAATGTTGAAAGAGGGCGTAATCATAATGAAGTGAAAATTAAAGAATGTCATCCTTAGACACGTGTCCACTGTGATCAAAACTAATGTTCGTATGTTACGTCTATAATACAAAAACGGCGGGAACTCGTGACTTTCCGTAGGGACGGGCACCTGCCGGTCAGCGCCTGCATCGCCTGAAGGCATGGCAGGAAGGATGCGGGAAGCTCCAGTCAACTATGGAACCCGGATCCGCAGACTATAAGAGGGCTCTGCCACTCGAAAGTATACTTGAGAGCTGACGGAGGCCAGCAAAGTATTTCACAAAATGCACGAATGAAAAAAGATCATCAAATCCAGAGAGAAATTTTTGACCTTGAAGGTGAAGGGAATCGAACACTAGATGACATATTACGGTGGAGAGATCGCTTAGATCGACGTTAATGTGTTCACAAATCCTCTGCATTGATTGGATATGTGTATGCTTCATTTCTAAGGAGTTCTTTTCGGAGCTCAAAGCGATCTTTTAAACAAGAAACCGGATCAATCGATCAAGAATCCTTTTTCTCCAGCGCAGGGGCTTTTGCACGGTAAATACCTCTTCTGCGGCTTTTTATTTTGGTTTGCTGTGAGTGCTTGGACGAAAGATAAGCGCTTTTGCCCGGTAAATACCTCTTCTGCGGCTTTTTATTTTGGTTTGCTGTGAGTGCTTGGACGAAATATAAGCAGAATTGAAAACCTTAGGCTGAAAGAAGAAAAAGATTGAAGGCCAACGCTGTAAATATTGTAGTGTTACTGTTCTTAATGAAATCCTAATGTTGGAAGGAAAAAAGATTTAAAGGCTGACGCTGTAAATATTGTCGTAATATTTTCTATAAATATATATTTAAGGTGGACGAGTATTGGAAGGACAGAGAGGAAATCTAAATAACTACAGGATAGTCTACCAGTTAGTTAGACTTCAAGTCAAAGTGTATACTTAGGGTGTGAAATAGTAGAAATAAAGATCAAACCGTAGCGATTTCAGTTTAAATTACACACTTTCAAGATAAATTGTCGCAATTAGTGTAAAACTGCATAGTTCATGCTAAGTTCTTGTAATTCTAACCTCTAGGTAACATTGATGTAATTTTAGATTAAATATCATTACTTAAGGCTAAATTCAGCCAATACAGATTAACTTACAGAATCTCAGGTTAAATAGTTGCAAATCAATTTAAATAGAAGAAATTTTAGGTTAAATTGCAATAACTGTTGCATTTCTGGGTAAAATTGTACAAATAGCGGAAGTCCAAGATAAGCTTTGTTAATATTCCTTATTTAGGATAAATTGTATAGTTGGGGGTCAAATAGCATAAATCCGGAATAATTGTGAACCTACGGAAACTGTAGGTTTTCAGGGGAAATTGTTATATATTGGACTTAAATTTTATCCATTCAGGGTTAGATTGTGGTTTTTAGTGGGGAAATAGATGGCTTTACCCGCTAATAGTTGGCTGCTTAGGAAAAGCCGGGCTTTAAGAGGTCCTGTATTTGTACCTGCAGTGGACATTTCTGCTGTGTCTTTATTACAAGCTCTACTTCCCCTTGCCGAACAAATAATACGTTGTGAGAAGCCTAGAGGAAGCCAAAGGAGAAATGCAATCTGCATTACGCGAAAAATTAAGGTTTTGTCTATGCTTTTTGAAGAAGTCAGAGATGTGGGGGTTCCATTGCCTTCCTCTGCATTGTCATGCTTCAGAGAACTATATGTTATTTTCCAGAAGACAAAATATTTGCTGGAGGACTGTAGCGGCGATGGAAGTTGTGTTTGGTTGGTCACGCAAACAGAAGAAATATCAAATAAATTTTATGTTCTAACGCATGATATAGCTTCTGCATTGGATGTACTTTCCTTGAGATTGTTGGATGTCTCAGACGAAGTTAAGGAGCAAATTGAGTTGGTTCACAGTCAGGCCAGAAGAGCTAAGCTTTTCATTGACATTTCTGAAGAACAGCTCCGCAGAGATGTGCTTTCTTTTCTTGATGAGTTCGAGAAGGCCGTGACCCCAAAGGAATCTAAACTCCGATTTTTTTTTGACGAATTGCATCTGAAAAATGCAAGTGATTGTGTAAGAGAGATAGAATTGTTGGAGGAAGAGATGAGAAACCAAAATAAGGTAGGTGCAAATCAAAATGTTTCAATTATTAATAGCTTGATTGGTTTCATGCGCTATTGCAAGTGTGTCCTATTTGGGGTTACAGAGATGGAATTTGATGCACAATTACAACCATCTAGTGAACACGGAGTTTCCAGAACAGAGTCCATGGATGTCCCTGTTATTCCGGATGATTTCAGATGTCCGATCTCACTTGATTTGATGAGAGAACCAGTCATTGTTTCTACTGGACAAACGTATGAGCTAGCATCCATTACCAGATGGATCGAGGAAGGACACTCTACTTGTCCGAAGAATGGGCAGAAGCTTTTGCACACAAATCTTATTCCAAATCATGCTCTTCGCAGCCTTATTATTCAGTATTGTGATGCACATAATATCCCTTTCGAAAAACCAGAAAACAAAAAGAAACGTTCTTCAATGGAAAACATCGTGAGTACCAAGGCAGCTTTAGAAGCTGCAAGGATGACTGCAGCGTTCCTTGTAGAAAAGCTTGCCACGGGACCTTTTGAAGCGAAAAGCCAGGTTGCTTATGAACTCAGACTTCTTGCTAAATGCAGCATGGACAATAGAGATTGCATTGCAGAGGCAGGAGCCATACCTTTGCTTGTATCGCTGCTATCTTCACATGATCCCAAAGCTCAAGAAAATGCTGTAACTGCACTCCTAAATTTATCTATTTACGAGAGGAACAAAGCTAAAATAATGCAATCTGGTGCATTACAGCCAATCATCAATGTTCTCATAAATGGATGCAGTATGGAAGCTAGGGAGAATGCCGCTGCAACGCTCTTCAGCCTTTCTTCTGTTGATGAATATAAGAAATTAATTGGGGAGAGACCAGAAGCCATTCCAGCCTTGACAAATCTTCTTCGGGACGGAACTGTCAGAGGCAAAATGGATGCAGCTACTGCCTTGTTTAATCTTTCAGTTTTTCATGGAAATGTATCACAGGTAATAGCAGCTGGGGCAGTTCCTCTGTTAGTTAATGTTTTGACAGATGACACACCGGGTCTTACAAACAATGCAGTTTCTGTTCTTGCAGTTCTTGCGAATCAACCAGAGGGATTACTTGCAATTAGTGAAACCTCTGCAATCCCTCTAATTGTCAGCCTTCTAAGATTGGGTTCTACTTCACCTAAATGCAAGGAGAATTGTGTTGCTGTTTTGCTATCCTTGTGTTGCAGTGGAAGTGACAAAATTGTAAATAACTTGTTGAGATTGCCATCGTTAATGCCTTCTCTGTATAATCTTCTTACATCTGGTACTCCTAGAGCAAAAAAGAAGGCCAGATCTCTTCTCAGAGTTCTTCACAGTTGGGAGCCATCAAGAACTCCCCAAACAATTCTCTCATACGAGACTGAAAATTCAGTCACTACAGTGCACTAGCATAGGAAGCTTTTGGTTTACTTTTCAATTCTTACCTCCAATTTTTGTGGAGACTTTCTGATTTTTTCTGTGTGAAGCACCTGCCACCAATTTGTGCAGGTGCTCATCTTTTACTGGTATAGTATCTTTTCCTGGTGTAGTATATTCTTTCACTTTGGCATACGAGGATGAAAATATATGTAAACATGGTCTTTGTACAATTTTTAATCAGTTCTAAAGTAAAGAGTTGTCCATTAGTTTTAATCAGTTCTAAAGTAAAGATTTGTCCATTAGTATGGATGGTATAGAAATTCATAGTGTCTAAGTGAGCTTTGTAATTTGCCTTGTAATTCTCCTCCTTTGGAGATTCCTTGGGCTGTTATCGCCACGCACTGTCCTTTGTATGTACTTTTAAGTTTGGATTCTCATTCACCTAATTTGGTCATTTGTATACATTCTTATAATTTCTTTCTTCAGCAGATAGATATATCTGAGTTCGTGCAGCTTAATGGTTATGTGCCCATATTTACTAAACTGTGAACCTTTTGCGGATACCTCAGATATTCACACACAGCTAAACGCACTACATCACCAGCGTCGTAATTGTTGCTGTTAAATCGACTAAATGTGGAAGATATAAACAGAGTATCGGCATAAATCTCTTTTACTGTTTGAAGTCTGTGTAAATAAAGATGATCTCAGTGTTGCTTAAGAATAAGCTTGTAAATTCGTTGAGCTTGTTAAAAACACCTGACCTGTTTTTTGAGGTTATATTTTTTGAGGTTATAAATTCAAATTCAGAAGAATACTTAAGCAGTCAAATTCTTTGAGTAAAGAGATATATCAATTTAGTGTTGAACTTGACACTACCCTTAAAAATAAATTATATTATAAAATAAGTTAAACTATGTTTCATAAAATGAACACAATAGAAACACATAAAAATACAATTTTTTTTAAACCCATTTTTCTCATTGTCAGGGATGGATATTAGGTACGGAATATCCTAGGTTGATAAAAAATGTTAACCATTACTCATAAGTGTTACTGTTAACTATTTCTCATAAGTGTTACATGCACATTAGGTTTTGTTTTTGTTTAATTGTAATTGAGAAATTTTAGAATTAGTATTAGAAAGTTTGATGTATGGATAGTTATCTAATTATAAAAGATGAGTGGTTAGTTCATTTAAAAAAATATGAAAACTAAAAATAAAAATAAAATTTTTATTTATTAAAAAAAAAAATTATTATAAAAAAGTGTTTTAATTTTATATAACACAATTTTTTTCAAATTGAATTTGAATGCAAAAAATATCTACTTTTTATCTTTGTGTCTTTCATCTTTTGTTTCAAATGTAAAATACCAATCCATCCACACAACATGTACCATAAAGAGGGAGGAGAAGAATGAGCAAGTAAACATACTCACCTTGCAACTAATCAACCATTATGTTAATAGGAGATATTACTCCCTTGTAGTTGCTTACATTGGCATAAGAATCATGGTATATTCGGACTTACATGTTGTCACGGACTAATGCTCACAACTAATATGGGATAACACATACGAGAAGAGGAGCTTTCGTAGTCGCAAAATCAATTCCAACACACCACAAAATAGGTGTATCCAATCATTGTTTCACATGCATACAACCACACAATGTTAAACTATGCAATGAGACAATGACACAAAAATTGGTGGAAAATGCTTTAGCTATTTCAACAATATATTCATCCAATGATATCAATATATAGTACATGAATGTAATCGGCTCATGCATTGAAGAGGACCAACACACTGACAACTCGTCAATAGGTAACGATGACGCCTCATCAAGTATAAGGATGACAACTTATAAAAAGGTGATCTTGGACTTCGTGATTGTTTAGGGACTCGTACGATAACAATCCCCATCTCAATCATAAGCCCAAATAATTATACCAATAAGGCAACAAGAACTAGTGCATAGAATGGTATCATCTCAATCTTCAATCTGAAAATTCTGAACTAAGCTTCAATGAAGATATGCCTAAAAAACTACCAAATCTAAATGTTAAATGGTTTATTTGAAATGAACTTTGAAAGAGAAACAAATTCTTGAAGTGAACAATTGCCATGTCTAAACATTTCCTGATTACTTGACAATTTGATCATTTGCTAAGTAATTTAGCTAGAAGAAGTTGGTGTCTTCAGCGAATTGGTGAATAAATAGGATAACCGTTCTACTATCAGTGAACAGATAGGATTACCGAAGTGTTTTTTGAATTTAGACACAATTAGGTGTTAAACAACATCCCAATGAATAGTTGAAAACCAATGAGAGGATTTTTTATTCCATGCTATATCTTCTCAAATACGTTGATATGATGAGATTGATTGAAGTTGATTGAATTGTAGACATCATATTGATGCGACTAGTTACCATTCTAGAAATTCTAAATTTTGATTGATAGGACTTCAAAACTTGAAGCGTAACTATTATTATTGATATTCCCTTATTAGGTGCAACCAGAGAAGATTGTCGAATGGATCCAAGTTTGAGATTTTGAATTCTTCAATAGCTATGTCACCACTATATCTAGTGGTTTTGGTTGACCACTAACTAATTTCAATCGATACCATGTATTTAGTGGTTTCAGTTGACCACTAACCATTTTTAATTGATCAATGTCCCCTCGCCCTTGAGGTGCAAGAGAGTATCTTATTGTTTCATCAATGCACTCCTCACCTTGAGGTGCAAGAGAGTACCTTGTTGTTTCATCAATGTACTCCTCCCCTTGAGGTGCAAGATAGAACCTAGAGAGAGTGATGGACTCAATTTTTATGATTTTAGTATGGGCCCTAGTCATGCCCAAAATCATCATCTAGAATAACTAACCCAACTTCTTTTGTAATTTCACATTTCAAAAGTGTCTTTACCTATGTGTAAACTAGACGGTAAGACTCATGCAAAATCTTGACGTGTTGATTCCATCACCAAGAACTTATCCAACCACAGTGA
>ML808911.1:201816-212465 GCA_009831015.1 Picea engelmannii | reverse complement strand
ACCATAGTTACAATTTCAACACTCCCTCTTAACTAGGGAGATATTCATAACAACTAGCTAAATGTATTCAAGTTGACCAATTTTATCTAATGGAAAGTTACATCAAATATGTCATGACATATCATCAACTGCATCATATCTGAGCCTTAATTCATATGGCATGGTGCACATCAAGTCATATCATCCATTGTATCATCTCTAAGCCATGCTAGCATGATACAAATGCATCATATCTAAGTTGTATTGGCATGATGTGGAGTATCATCTACATCATATCTAAGTTGTACTAGCATGATGTAGATTAGTGCCTCTGCATCATCTCTAAGTTGTACTAGAATGATGCTACTGCATCATATCTAAGTTGTACTAGCATGATGCGAGTGAGGCAACTGCATCATCTCTAAATTGTACTAGCATGATGCTAATGTATCATATCTAAGTTGTACTAGCATGATGCTAATGCATCATATCTAAGTTGTACTAGCATGATGCGACGCTGAACATATGTATCATATCTAAGATGTACTAACATGATACATATCAACACTCCCTCTCAACCAAGGGAGGAATCTCCACAAGTCTCAACTTGTCCCTGAAGTATACAAACTTCCCTTTGGATAAGGGATTTGTCATAATATATGATATCTTCTCATCGATGGAGATATATTGTAGTTTTACTTATCCCTTCTGGACTCGATCACAGATGTAATAATACTTGATCTCAATGTGCTTCGACCTGTCATGGAACACGAGTTTCTTTGAAAGCTTCACACAACTTTGATTATCACAATATATTACGGTCGAATCTAGGGCCTGATCAAACAGTCCATAAACCAACTTATGGATCCATACTGCTTTTGTACATGCATCACAAGCTACAATATACTCTGCCTCTGCATTACTGAGTGCGATAGACTTTTGCTTCCTGCTAATCCAAGATATCATAGCAGAGCCCAAACTGAAGCATACTCCTGAAGTACTCTTTATGTCATCTGCACTCCCTGCCCAGTCAAAATCTGTATATCCTTGCAGTTGTACATCACTGTTTGAGACATATCTCAAACCATAGTTTAATGTGCCACACAAATATCTCAATATGTGCTTTGCGAAAATTCAATGCTCATGTCTCGATTCCACCTAGAACTGGCTCAATGTGTTGAAAGAAAAGAAAATGTTTAGTGAGCCAATCAACTGCCGGTACATGGAGGGGTCTACTAGATCAGAATAAGAGTATCTCAACTTCTTCAGGTTTGTCACCATGGGAGTTTCCATGGACTTGCAGTCTATCATCCCAAATCTTTGAAGGATCGTGATAACATACTTCCCTTGACCAAGGAAGATCTCACCTGGCTTATGCCATACTTCTAATCCCCCAAAAAAGTAATGTATCGAGCCAGGATCCTTCATCTCAAACTTATTGAGGCCAACTCCCTTTGTCACTGTAGCAAACCCTGCTTGGTTTGTCTCACTGGATACTCCCTCTTTCTGGGAGAACCCTCTTTCCATGAACCTTCTTCTCACAAATTTCTTGCAATTTTCAGAGAATCAACTCCTCATCTTCATCAGGGGCACCTATATTTAAATAGGCTTTCAAACTTTTATAGAGTTACTGTGAGATAACTAGTCAATCTTCGACTAGGTCAAACAATACATAGTCAAATATTTAATACACCAACAAACAATAAATCTCAAGGATATAGGTCCTTTGTCTTGTTTTAGCTCCAATTAGAAATGTAGCTTCCATTGAAAAACACCAATAAATATGATATAGGAAGTCAAACCAATCGCTAGGTATTAGGTGAATATCAATCAATGGGAAAATTAATGTATTAGTATGTATTGGCGTTGAAAACTATTATTAGGCCACCCATATTATTGATCGTGTAGTTGCGGAACATGTTTGAGAGAAAAGGTTAGACTGGTTCCATCTTCCCAAGGATATCAAAAAATGAGACGAACTTTATCCACAATTTGTGTTCTAGCCTTCCTGTGCATTTCTGGCATAGAGTCATAGACCTTTTCTTCTGAAACATGTGTGTGATCCTGCATGAATGTTATAGATCGACATGTTCCAATAGTAAGTGTGGGACTGTTTACTTCAACATTCTTAGGTTTAGCATACAACATGTTCTAAGAAAATAAATGGTGTGTGTCCACTCGAGTATGAGTCTGAACGTTAAAGCGCCACAGGTGCCAAAACACCATTGCTAGAAAATACCTTCTAACGAAGGTAGGGGGTTAAACATGTCCTTCAAGTTTTTAGTTGACCTCTGATGCTTTCTTCGGGCATATCATTCACATCTATACCATCGTGCTTTTGAACAGATGTGGAAGAGGCGGGATGTAAGCCTAACCCTGTATGATTGCGGTTCAAATCATGTTTTTTTGTGATGACGGAATGATATCACAATTCTTTATTGTAGAAAAATAGAGTCTCATTCACCCCGACCTCATCAAATGAAAAAGGGCTTGGTATATTAGCCCGATCCTTCACTCCTCTCAAAGAACGATAACATTTAGATTTGTGGGGAAACTAGACTGGCACTGAAAATCATCACAGTCAACTTGGTGGTGAGATTGCACAATATTTTTATGCACAGTCTATGTGTAGTATCTGATGGCGCCAACCTCCTTCATATGAAATGCCACAATTGTTAATATATCATAACCCTTGTTCGAAAAGTTCTCTGCCTGAAAATCCTTTTCAACCATCCTACTATACATCTCTTCCTTATGTTGGTGTACTTTGTATTTATCAATGCATATATCATGTTGAATTTTTATATGAGATGGAAATCTTCACACAAGACTCAAGTTTTCTCTCTCATTTTTATGGGCTCTCCTGTGAGGGAGTCAAGTCCAGTCCTGCTCTGATACTATGTTGATTTTTCATATGAGACAATATTGTATATGAATATATTATTACAATGATAAGTATTCCATAGAGAACATATGGTGACCATCCATGAAATGATGCGTCCCTTGAATAATAAATAGCTACTTATTTATTTATTATATATATTTATACTTTGTATTATAAATATCATGTCATATATATATATGGAAGAATGTCTTCCTGGTGTTGTCCAAACTTCAACACCATTGTCACCTTAGTAAGAACTTCTCTTGTTTTAGTGATAGAAGAGGTCCACCACTAAACAAGGGAAGTTTTTACTAAGGTGACAATGGCCAGTTCTTCCATAGTTACCCTGGTGGTGGACCTCTTCCATCACTAAAACAAGGGAAGTTCTTACTAAGGTGATAGTGGTAGGTTCTTCCATATTTATGCAAGATTTGGGAGTCTTGTGTTAGGCTTTGCATAAGTACAAGTCCTGCGATAACACTACTGATTATGCACCCCAAAGTGTGATTTTGACAATGATTTGTCTTTGATGATAATGACCTCTTTATTCAATTTCGAGCAGGTATTTTTTAACAATTGATTATTTACCTTGAAAACACCTTATTAACTTGAAAGGGTTTCAAACAATTAATTCTTTGTACAATTCAATGACTTATTCTTCTCCTCCAATATTTATAATTCAATGATTCAATCAACTCTTGATTCAAAGAAGTGTTTGTTCTTGATGAATTTAGAATTTTTGACTTAAGTTTGTTTTCTCATTTGCCAAATTAAATGTGTATAAAAAAACTAGATAGAAAATATCATAATCACACACAAACACCAGGTGTACCTTAGACAATCACAATGTCCCAACGTATTAGAGCTCCATGAGTCTTAAGGGTTTGATGTCTCCATCAATGAGAATCCATGATGAATAGTGTCGATTTGAAAGATAATCCATAGTAGTTTTTAGATGGGATGTTTGATATTATAGATCTATGTGAGAGAAACCGYGCTACCTACACCAACAGAATGAAGATTTACATCCATATCTACACCTATTTGGACATGCATTGGTAAAGATGAKAAATGGTCATTAATCATCAAGAGATTGGTAATTTTGATTTTTATTTTTCCTAAGCATTTTTGGCACATGCTTCATGAAATATGTATGGTACTATTTTTTTAAGGAACAAGTGCTATATATATGTGTGTGTGTGTGTGTGTGTGTGGTAGTTATTTTTATTAAKTCATTGCATTAATTGGATCTAATTTTGAATCTAGCTTTTATCAAATATGATGCCTCCACTTAGATCAGATCTGTCATAATGCTCAAACAACATTGTGCAAAGACATTTAAAAGATGAGATATATAACATCTATCTCCAAAACATTGTTGAAACCYTGGATCAAACCACAATTAAGGGAGAAGTAACCTGATCAAATTTGATTGGATCATTRTTTTTTTATCTAAGCTGAGTGAATTGTTWCAATTAAATATGTTATGCCTTTTCTCTTATTTTGCATTTTCTTCGATATGAAGTTAAACTATTCAATGAGACATGACACAAGAAATGGCAGGAAAGGGTTTATCCATATCAACAATATATTCATCCAATGATATGTCGATGTATAGTATATGGGTGTAATCACCTCGTGAACTAAGGAGTGCCAACACATTGACAACTCATCAATAGATAAGGATGAGACCTCATCAAGGATAATGATGAGAACTCATAAAGATGTGATCTTGTACTTTGTGATTGTCTAGGGACTAACATGCTAACACACTATGCACCCCACATAGGTGAAGGGGAAGGCCATGACAAGTAAATGAAACTCACCTCGCAACCAATCGACCATTAAGGTAGTAGGATACACTACTCCAAGATCATGGTATGTTGGGACTTATATGTCGTTTCATATAAACTCTCACAACCATAATGGGATAACACACAATATAAGAGGAGTTTTTATAATGGTAGATGCAATTCCAAGATCCCACAAAAGAAAGGTATATATGATTGTTGTTTCACACACATGCACCCACAAAACATCTACCATGGAGGAGGAGGGGAAGTTCGATTAGGAAAGAATACTCACCATATAGATAATCAACCATTATATTAGTAGGAGAAACCAATCTCCGGTGGCTCCCCCATTGGTGTATGGGTCATGGTATGTTGGGACATATATTGTTTCATAATAACCCTCACAACCAATGTGAGATAACATAAAAGAGGAGAGGATATTTTATAGTCATAAAAGAAATTCTAAGATGCCATAAGATATGAGTATCTGATTGTTGTTTCAATTGTATGCACCTACACAACATGTCTCTCAAAGGAGGAGGGTAAAGTTGATCAAGCAAGCATACTCACCCCATCACTAATCAACCATTATGTTAGTAGGATACAACACTCTCTTGTGGGTGTTCCCCCATTGGCCTGAGGATCATGGTATACTGAGACTTATATTCCATCACACATCAACCCTCACAACCAATGTGGGATAACACACAAGAGGAGAGGAAAATTTACAGTCATAGAAGCAATTCCAATATGTCATAAGGTGGGTGTATCTCATTGTTTTTCCACACACACTCACCCATACAACACATCCCACATAAGAGGAGGGGAAGGCCACACAAGAAAACATGCTCACTCTACAACAAATCAACCATTATGTTAGTGGTTACACCATTCCCTTTTCATTACCTCCATTGGTCTAAGGATCATAGTATGTTGGGACTTATATGTTATTGTAGACCAACCCTTACAACCAATGTGGGATAACACATGAGAGGAGAGGATATTTGATAGTTACAGAAGAAATTTCAAGACACTGTAAGATAGGCATATTCAAGAGTTGTTTCATGCACACCCATCCACACAATAAGTCCCATAGAGGGGGGGAAGGTCAACAAGCAAGCATACTCACCTTGCAAGGATGTAGAGGTCTCTCAATCCTCTAAATATCCTCTTCGATTGTGGATGGGAAAGATGAATGTTCGATTAACATGTGGGATATCGCAACATTTCCATGCCATAGAATCTCCTCACTTGCCTTCAATGAAAGGTTGTGTGGAGGTCTTTTCTCTTGCGCTGATGGATTTGTGTTTACATGTGTTTTGGCTCAATTACGAAATTATCCAGGTGATATGACTTGGTCGTTCTTCCTCCTCATTAAATTAGTACTCTCTCGATTGTTACCTCATTCTCTCCATTTATTTTTCCTTCTAGGGTCATTCACAACTAGGAGTTGAGCCTATCTTGTGAGTTTTAGGGAGGTTTTCCTAGACCTAGTATTGGATTTCATGGTGAATTGGGATCTCATCGAAAAAAACTAGTTCTCGTGTTGCTCAACAATGGTTGGAGATGCTCACAATGTTAAACAAGAAGCAAAGGACCATTCGACATATATTGTTGCCTTGCATTTTGGGTTGACAAAGGTTATCAAGAAAATCGGGGCATTGTTAGAGAAAGTTGGAGCCAAGATGAATACAATTGACAAGGGAAATGCTAGATTACATGGGTAATCCACCAACATATCCTATCTCTATGGTATGGGAAGATGGAGTCTCAATACACATTGGTTGTTCTTAGGAGCCAATTAAATGAGGTACTAGTTGGTTTTTACATTACTCGAGATTTGTTACCTCGTTTCACTATTGGTGTGAACTTATCCCCTTCTAAAATTCTAATTGATAGTGTTGTCAATGAGCTATTTGAAAAATAGTCACATAGGAAACCCAAATCACCAGTGAAGGCAATGCAAATGTTGAATCTAGTTAAACACCTTACTTAAATCTTATCATCATTTGCTTTTGTTGTTTGCCAATAAGACAATTTGTTAAGTTGTTGTTGGGTATGTGTTATATTATTTGCACACAGTTCAATGAGAAAGGGTCACAATGGGGTTGTAAGGGGCAATATCCCCCTTGTCAATGGGGCCCAAAGCCCCCCCCGCACCCCCCTCCAAGAGAAAAATCATCGATAGGTTTTTATCGAGCGACTATTCTCGGTATGGTTTTCACCTTTGACAATTTTATGACACACGGTTTTGTGGTCCATGGTAATGTAATTCTAATTAAGGAATTGCAGTTGAATTCTAATCCAGAGTTAATGAATTAGGGTTTTTTGGATGTCGCGGGATCTTGTATATATTGTATTGTAAACAATGAAGAAGATGAATAGAATTAGAGATATGGCTCTAAAACAGGTTGTTTGTTTTCTGAATTAGGTTTCCATAATAAATCTCTATGTATATGTGTGATTGCAATTGTTTTTCTTTCTATCTTAAAAATTTATGTGTGCATTGCATCATTATAAAAGGTTTAAAAACCAATCTATTATTTGAATATGTGTACCTGGGGTTACTCTCTTACACTTTAATCCCTTAGCATAGCTCAAAACTATACGTTGGTTGTACATATTAAAATGCAACTTGTTTTGCTCTTGAAATATACTAATTATTACTATTAAAAATGCTTATAATATTTTATCTTATTAGTTCTATTAATTTCATTAGAGGTAATTTTGATATATATTATTATAATTATATATTCTAAATTGCATAATAAATTATAAATATATTTTTCTTATATATGTAAAATCACAAAAAGTTTAAATAAAAAAATATTATATTCCTTTCCTCCCATTTTTACTTTTTCTTTTATATATTAAAAAATCTCATTTTCCTTTTTCTTTTATATATTATAAAAATTCTGATAATAATATAAAAAATAATAATTATGTTAATTTTGATCGTGATCGAACCCTACTCTATCCTAAATATATATATTAAAAAATCCCATTTTCCTTTTTCTTTTATATATTATAAAAATCCTGGTAGCAATATAAAAAGTGATAATTATGTTAACTGTGATCTTGATCCAACCCTACTCCATCCTAATATATATATTTAAAAATCCCATTTTCCTTTTTCTTTTATATATTATAAAAATCCTGGTATTAATATAAAAAGCGATAATTATATTAATTGTGATCGTGATCCAACCCTACTCCATCCTAATAGATACAAATAAATTTCAATGATGGTTAAGAAGGTTTGAAGGGAAGTGTCCAACTAAGAAATAACTATCCATCCTAATAGATACAAATAAATCCCAAATCCCAATGATGGCATCCTAATAGATAATAGATACAAATAAATTCCAATGATGGTTAAGAAGGTTTGAAGGGAAGTATCCAATTAAAAAATAACTATCCATCTTAATAGATACAAATAAATTCCAATGATGGTTAAGAAGGTTTGAAGGGAAGTATCCAATTAAAAAATAATCAGATGGTTTTTAAAAACACATTAACACTTCCATGACCACTTTCTTTATTAAATGAAGGATTGATGGTTGGCATACTTACAAACAGAAGATAAGGTGTGCGTGTTTGTCATTGATGGTGCAAATCAACACGATCAACAACGCAACGATAATGGCATGGCAATGATTAACAATGATCGTTGGATCCCATTCAAAATTCATGATGACCGTTAGATCTGAATTTAGATAGGAGGAGCTCACAGTAGAAGAGAACAGATCTCAGGCGTCAAATTTGAGCCTGAAGACCGACCTTCGTTAGATCTAGAAGAAGGAGCACGATCTTTACGTGCAAGATGAAGCGGGCTTACAAAGTCCTGAAAGCAGGAGGACCGTCCATCTTCAAGAAGGACACGTGGTGAGTGACTATAATTTCACCGACTTACACATTGGAGGAGTCAATGGAGCATGGTGTGGGAACTCGCGATATGCAATATCCTGAAATGATTTGGGCCATCGGATCAAGGATTGATCTGAACCCTTGGATCGAGGGTCGTGGACAGTTGGATGCAGACTACACGTGGCGAGAGGTCAACATTTTGCTAACTGGAAAGTCAAAGCAAGGAGGTGCTCTATCCTTTGAAATCGTGAAACACGAAACCGCGATTTAATTTGAGTCATTGATCAAAGGGAGAGTGTGGACCGTTCGACGTTGATCTGGCTCCATTTCGGAGTTTCGGATACCGAGAGTTGGAGGAGTTAATGAGACTCACGACAAAAGTGCGAAATCACGAAGAGCTCATTTGTTTGGCGAGTGGTCATAGCTCATGGTCACATCATCGAGAGTTGGAGGGAGGAGCTAGTGCATCCAAGCTCTATTTCGACGATCGCGACATGGAGAGTTGAGACCCTTCATCATAAGAAGGCCAAAATGCGAAATCACGAGATCAATTTTGCTTAGCGTTCGGTCATAGCCAGTGGGCATATGAGATAAATGTGAGACCCTGCAGAATTAATCCAATGGTGTTGATTAATTGGGAATATGATCGAAGGGCTACTGTTGCACTTCACAATTAATTGATCAATTACGATTCAGTTAGCAGAACGAAATCATAGTTATTGGACGTTTGGTGATTCAGTTGTCGAGGCGTTTTCTTGGAGATTCAAGGTGTAACTGAATAGGGGGTATACGATAAAATGGAAACACAATGACTGTGGTAGGTTGGTTGTTCGAACTGGAAAAATGAGTTGAACTATAAGAAAGGTAAAATTACAGTATGCATAGAGTGAGATAAAAATCTGAGATGCTGAATAGACAGAAGTAAGAGCAGAATTGTAGAACAATTTGAAGCAGAGCAGAACTGCAGAACATATAGAAGCAAAGCATAATTGCAAAACAGATAAAAGCATAGAAGAATTGTAGAACAAATAGAAGCAGAGAATAATTGCAGAACATAGAAGAAGGGGTAAGAAGTAAGACACATGTATTGTTTGTTATTCAGTCATTTATTCTTAATCAGGGAGGTAGGGTGGTGTTAGGGAGGACTATAGTCCTGTGTTATTCAAGTTGGTGCTTGAATACTGAAAGTTGGAGATTTCATCTGGTTGTGGCTAGAAAAATAGGGTGGCAGGGTGGTGCTTGGGAAAACACAGATTTTTCTGTATACAAGTTGGTTCTTGTATAAGTGGAAGTAGGTGTTTCCATCCAGTTGGTGCTGGAACACTCAGGGAGTTGGTGTTTCCTTCTAGTGGGTGCTAGAGAAACTAGAGAGTTGGTGCTCTCAACAAGTTGGAGCTTGTAAAACAGAGGTAGAAGCCTCACTTTGAGTTGGTTCTCAAACATAGATGATGTACAAAACTTAAAATACTGCTTATCATTCGAAGAAGAAGAGGTTTTCTCCCTTTATGGGTTTCCTCGTGAAAACATGTCTATGTGTGTATCTTATGTGTGACTGATGTTCATTACTCATGTTGTTCATATGTTGTATAATATTGATGGTCACTTGGAAGAGCTTAAAAATTGTTTGAATAGTCATATATTGTTTAAGCATAGTAACAACTGATTCACCCCCCCCCCCTCTCAGTTGTCTTAGTACTTTCAACAATTGGTATCAGAGTCAGTTCCTTTATTTAAAGGTAGATTTATAAGCTTAAACATGACAAGTCATGAAGGGACTTCAGCTAATAAGCCTCCTCTCTTTGATGGAACAAACTTTGCCTTCTGGAAGATTATAATGAGAACATACTTAATGGCCTTAGGTGCTAATGTTTGGGATGTAGTAGAGACTGGATACATAAAGCCTATTGTGCTAGCTTCCAAGGATGATAAGTTAGCATTTAGCTTTAATGCTAAGGGAATGAATGCTATCTTGAATGGACTTGCAGAAGCTGAGTTTGTAAAGGTGACACATCTTCAAACTGCTAAAGAAATGTGGGATAAACTTATTAACAATTATGAAGGAAATGAGAAAGTAAAAGATGCCAAACTTCAAACATATAGATTGAAATTTGAACAACTAAAGATGA
>ML808911.1:156845-192244 GCA_009831015.1 Picea engelmannii | reverse complement strand
CAATTTACTTCCATTAGAAATTGGGTCCAATTGATTTGTGTTTTAGATAGAAAATATAAAAAATGAAACCAATCAACCTCAATTAACCCCAACTGGGTCCAAAATCTAAAACATCAAACCAATCAATCTAAATCCCATTTGATCCTTGGTTGGATGGTAAAGTAGGGTATTGATTAAAAAATAAAGTGGGGTGTTTCATATCCACCAAAGTTCAATCCCAGAATCGCTAAGGTTGGTCTTCACTTTGGCTGCTTTATATGATAAGTTGGACCTTCACTCTGTTGCTAAAGTAGTTGATTTCCTAACAATATTTTAGATGCAGATCAAGATCCCATTACCAGTCGCAGTCCATGTTGTTTGGGCCAATGTTGCAAATATCTATGATTTCTCCCGATATATCTGAGTTTTTCCAAATTTTCCAGGTTGCTGATATTTTCTAAGATTTCCAGGTCCAACTTTATGCTTGTCAATATTTCCTGACAACTTTATTTACAGGCCCTCGACAATGTATTCCCCAAAATGATATTTGCAACATTGATTTTGGGCCACTCAAAATTCATAATGGATGCATGAGGGAAATAATCTATAGCAGTCTCTAGAATGCATACAAGAGATATCATGAATTGATCCAGGGGATCAAATTTTGCTCAAAAATTGAAAGTGCTCGGAATCACTTCAAATCGAACGAGAGCATAGGCCTCATCGTTACGAACCCAACGCAACTCATTTCGGTTCAAACGGATGTTGGGAGCGAGAGATATCACGTTCTGTTCAAAATGACAAATAGGCAAAACAAAAGGGGTGCTGACTGTATAGTCCGTATGACTGCTGATGTGGTAGTGCATACGAAGCGTGGTAGAGCTAAGTGGCAGACAGTTGGCAGCTGAGAGAGAATGACATTGCGACATGTGGCAGTATTTGGTTGGTCGTACGGTGCCACATGGCCCAGTCATGGCTGCCATGTGGCACCTTGTTATTGGTTGTTGTATAAAACTTTATTGGAGTTCACCGGGTTCGACCCCATGACCTCTCCCCACATGTAAAGACTTTGCATAGTATGCGCTACCAACGTGCCCCACTATACGCCTTGTTATATGTATGGTTTTAAATACATTTGAATTTGAGTTTGTTATATGTTGGTGCGGGGGTCTGGGCTGGGGCTTAGCCCTAGCCCCCGGTCACATATTTGTTGCCATATGACCACTGTATATCGTGACACACGCGCGCGGGTATGCGTTTGGTTTGGATTTAAATTTGGTTCAAACGGTTATGTAAACTCTTGGCCCTTATTTTTAAACGCGCGGTCACATGGGTCATATGACCTTGCCCTTGACGGTTAGGGGCTAGGTGCGCCCGTAACCGTCCTACAGTTTGCAAGGTTTGCGTGGTTGCATCCGGTGCTAAGTTTTTATGCTTAAATGTGCATGTGGGCTAGGTTGAGCCAACAAGGGTGCGTTTGGTAGATGCAGAGACAAGTTTGAAGGGGGACTTCTAGGAAGCCTATCTTCTTCAATTTTTGGCCAAACGAAGTGCCGAAAAATCCCAGCTAGGGGTTGTTGGACGTTCTGAAGCCACTGGAGCAGTCTATTTGGCATTTTGAGCATTGTAAAGCACATTTTGGAGCAATTTGAGCAAATAATACAAATGATCCATTGGAAGCTGGACCAGGAGATGTAGCCCAAGAGAGGGGTGAACTCCTTTATCATTTGCTGTGTTATGTGTTTTCTGTTCATTATTTTTGTTGCTGTTTATATGCATATTGAATGAGTAAATCCTATTAAAGTTGTGTTGCAAAGTTGATCCATTTTCATTTTAACACATAAAATTTAACTTGCAAATATTTTCAAGAATACAAGTCTTCTTCATTTTTTAGATCATGAATTCAAAGAAGACTCTTCACTTTAGTTGGTTGGGAAGTAGGTTAGACCTTTTAATAATTTGTAGACAATAATGGATTTAGTACGGTTCAAGGTGAAATGGATCAAAGGGATGGTTTTGATGCGAGAAAAAAATGCAGTGGTTCTAGTATTGTTTTGCAGTTAACATTCATTTTCCAGCATTGGTTGGAAAAAGACAAATGGAAGGAATGGATAAATGTCAGACATGAGTTATAAGTTATCCAACACTCATCCAAAAAAATTTAGAGTAGGTGCTAATAGTCTTGGAATAAGTTATAATTTCCACAACACTCATCAAAAAAATTTGATGGTAGTTGCTGTGAAATAGTCTTCGAAAACAGTCCTTTTCCAGAACTTATGGGAAAAATAATCCTATGTGATCACCATATGAGATAAAATTTTGAAAATAAAGTCAAAAAATATATGTAAAGCTATAGATATACAGGAATCCATCTATACCTTGAGTGGCATTATGATGACAATCGACCCAATTGAAGCCACCAAAATTGACAAGCTAGTAAATGTAGCCGAGCCAAAAGCATCATTAACCAGGCCAATCCCATAAGCTCCTATTGCCAATGCCCCTCCCATCATGGTAATTGTCACCAACACATAATTCCAGGGAGGAGAAACGTGCAAATACTGCTCGAAGGAGTAAAAGACAACCCTGATTTCCAGACACACAATCACAACCACCAGTGCAATTGTGCCATTGACGATGCGAATCTGCTGAAGCAGAACAAGATCCTTCGAAATGTACCACAATGTGCCAAAAGATGACGCATATAATTGAAACAATAGAGGCACAAAAAACAACAGGAAGAGGTCACAAACAAACAGGAAGACGAAATACAGGTCAGACAAAGATTGGTAATTAATAAGGGCTAGGGTTAAAATTGTATGTTGTAACTACTAGCACAGCCGCTAACTCGCGGCTGGAGAACGTCGAAAGATGGTTGATAAAAAAAACTCTTGTGTTAAAAAAACTCAGTAAAAATGTCAGGTTAAAAAACAGTAAAAACACCAGGTCATACATGAAGAAACTGGATAGTTGAAGAATTCCAAAAGTTAATCATTTAAATGTGGCAATCATATGATGTTACAGTAATTTCTTAATATGATTAGGTAAATGTTAAAAAGTAATCAGGTTAACTGATGCATTTATAAATGCAAAGAAGTTATCAACAATAAATCTGACTCGTTGACTAAGAATATGCCAACATCTTCAATGCATAACCATCAGATTAGAATTTAAGATTAAAAGATCATTAATTGTGCCCATCTCCAACAGGTATACGCCTTTCGGCGTAATAAAACAGATCATTAATTCTAAAATCGTGAGTAAGAAATAACATCAAGCTAAGGAATAAACTAAACTATAGGTGATGAGATGACCAAAAGCGTATCAATCAATAAAACTTATGTATTCGATAAAGTTTGGGAAGTATCCGGGATCTTAGTTTATTGATACTTGCATTCCATTAAATCATTTATAATATATATATATGAAAAAAAATTATTGTCTACTAAATAAGTGACACAAAGACTCTGTAAAGTGAGCACATGAAGCCAAAACTCACGATATCAAGACAAATGAAACTTATCAACCCTAATGGAGCAGTATGCCTCCAAACCTGGATAAAGTAGATTTTCTTTATTAGAATATGCATTTCAAAAGGTTTTTAAATTGATGGATATACTTTCTTCATTTATAATTGCATAAATAAAATAGTCTATTTATTATTTTTTGGAAAAATGTATCACATGGAAAGGACAAAAATTATAATGAGAGCTTATATTATCATTTATTTATGAAAAAAATAAAAGAAACAAACAAATTTAGAGCTTGAGGCGCTCGAGTAAAGCTACTCAGTGACTTGGAATGGGCCGACGCGTGCCCATCTGACTGCCCAGTCCTTCCACATTGTCGGAGTCAAAGTGCCCAATGTTTGCATGGGATATACATGGAAAGCATCCTCCTGGCAGAGGAGACATGTCTCTCCATATGTAAATCAACGGAGGAAAAAACAATAGGACTAGGGTATGAAGTGTGCATTCGAGCGGACCGAGAATCAAGGCTTCGTCTGCAATATGGCTGCCATACTGCTTTTCAGCCTTGGTCCTGAAAGAAGACTGTTGGGGCAGAGAATAAAGCCAGTAGAAGAAGCAAAGAATCGTCATAAAATAATAGGGTGCGTGATCCATTCCCACGGCCGCCATGGCCCCCCACGTTGTCACACACCCACTACGACAACTAAGATTTTATTTTTCTTTTCATCTTTTCTTCGAGAGAAAAAACTCCCGAATTTCTATGGGGCCTAGTGTAGACCATCCCTTCCCTTATCCTCCTCCATGTGATTGTTGGCTATGACCACAGGCCCTACCAAAAAGGTGCTCCGGATTTCGCGATTCAGGGAATCACGATGCAAGCGTTCCCTTGTTCTCTGTCTTTTGAAATGCAGAAACCCGAAAGGGTCTAACAAATCTTTAGCTCCTCCCTCAGGTCGCTTGTCATACGACCGATCCTATGACCTGGTGCTAATCCTCTAAATGATTTTGGGGTTTCGCGATTCGGGGAATTGCGATGCAAGCATTCTTCCTTTCCCTTTTTAATCCCCGGGACTTGAAAGCCCGGTATCATCCAGAGCTACAGTCCAGATTGTTGACTTGAGCAACGGCCTAGATTAAATCCCGACATTCTACCTTTCGGGATTTTGGCGGGGTCTTCACTCCTATTTCCCCGATCTCCAGAACCCGACGGCTTTAGATCTTCACCATGCGTCCCTAGAAATGGGCAGTCCAGATTCTTTCGGGACTCCTCCTTCCTACCACAAGAGCCTGTCCAGTGACCTAGGGCTCATCCACATAGCACATCGGGGTTTCACGTACCAGGATTTCATGACTGGTGAAGACGAGGGGTCTTGTCCTTGGGTTTCCTGGGTGCCGAAACGTCGAAACCCATTCACACTACACCGATTCAGGGTTTCGCATACCGCGATTTCGCGACTGGCGAAGACGAGGGGTCTTACCCTTTGGTTTCCCGGGTGTCGAAACATCAAAACCTATTCACGCAAAACTGGCTCATCTACAAAGCGCGTCGGGGTTTCGGGTACTAGAATTTCATGACTTGCGAAAACGAGGGGTCTTACCCTTTGTTTTCCCAAGTGCCAAAATGCCAAAACCGATTCACGCAAAACCGACTCATCTATAGAGCGTGTCGGGGTTTCGGGTACCAGGATTTCACGACTTGCGAAAACAAGGAGTCTCACCCTTTGGTTTCTCGGGTGCCCAAATGCCTAAACCTATTCACGCAAAACTGACTCATCTACAGAGCATGTCGGGGTTTCGGGTACCGAGATTTCGCGACTTGCGAAAATGAGGGGTCTTACCCTTTGGTTTCTTGGGTGTCGAAACACCGAAACGCCGAAAACCTGAGATAACTACTCTCTCTTGAACAAGGTTTCCAGACTCAAATCACATGATCCTTCAACGGTTTCTTGGGTAATTATCCCTAGGCTTGGTGACCTAACTGAAAATCCTTCTTAATTCACCGAGCCATGAACTTTGTGTCAGGGGTAAGGTAAACTCATGGGTTTACTAAAATGATAGTCTTTTCAAGGAACTCACTCCGGCTCTGGAATGCGAGGGAACTTCCCAGGAGGAGGTGCTTTCGGGAAATCAAACCAGGACATAGCATGAGTCAAGTAGATGGAACAAATCTCAAGGGAACAGACTCATATTCTGAACTTATTCATTCTATACATAAACCGATTATGGTCATATAAGTATAAGCATGCATCCATTATTTTCAATCAAAACACCAGGCAAACACTTCTATACAAAAACCATTTATGAGTGTACAAACATGAACATGCGTCCAGAATATTAAATTCAAGATACAAGATATAAACACTTATCAGAAACATCAGGTGTGACGCGACTGCTGAGAGGGGTGCTCGTTTCCACCCAGCCGTAGGCTCAGTGACTCCGAACAGATTTACCACTAGCCACCCCTGAGCTAGACCACGATGCTTGAGATTCAGTCATCTACTTCCAGCTCAATGGAAGTCAAGGACGAAGGTTACTCTCATTCTCCTTTGTTCATATCTCCCTGTATTTCTCGAGTTTCTCTCGGTTCTCTTCCGATATCTCTGTCGCGCATGTTCTCCTATCCCCCCTCCTTACCACACTTCCTCTCTTGCCTTTTCTCTACAAGATTGCGTGTGGCGTGAATCTCCCCATATGTGGTCAGGTATAGGAGTTGTTACGGATGGGCCGTTCACCCCCATCCCCTCATTAACTCTTGAGGATCCTCCCCACCTACCAATCTGATGGGAAATCCATTCCAGGGTCCAAGAGTTGCTTTGATCTTTGAGCAAGTAAAAACCAGTACGGTACTGGCCCGGTGGAAGTTAACGCAACCATTCCAGGTCCCTTCCACCACCTCTCATTAGCCATCGTGGTCTCTTTTAGTACATCCCCCTCCTAGCAGTCATGCAACACATAATCATAACATAATTTACATTCATCGACCTTTTATACAAAGGTCTGTCAAATCAAACATTCACATCTTTGAGTTTTCCATAGTTCTTGGCCAACATCGTTATTTTTACAGACTGGGGGAAACAGGGTGTTACAATTCCCTCCCCCTTAAAGGAACATCATCCTCGATGTTCTATCTATCAATATGACGTGTATGTATAGAAGTAAACAAAATCAGATATGCCTGTTTCATGGCATCTTCCAATTCCCATGTAGCCTCATCTGGGCCAAAATGTTTCCACTGCACCTTGACCTGTGCAATGGTTTGGTTCCTGAGTGGGGTTTCCTTTCTATCTAGTATGCTTTGAGGTTCTGGCAGGAATTCTCCCTCCGGTTCCACCTAGATCACAGACCAATCAATTATATGATTATAATCGTGTACATATTTCTTCAATAATGAAACATGGAAAACATTATGTGCTTTTACTGTGGGAGGAAGTGCTAGCCTATAGGCTACAGGTCCCACTCTATCTAAAACTTAAAAGGGTCCAAAATACTGAGGTGCCAACTTGGCACAAGTTCCCATCCTCAGGGAACTCTTCCTGGGCCTAACTCTGAGATTACATGGTCTCCCGTCTTGAATTCTCTTAGATTTCTCTTTCGTTCGACGTAACTTTTCTGTCTGTTCTGAGCGACCTTCAAATTATGTATTATCTGAATCACTTGTTGTTCCATTTCTTTCAGCATGTCGTGTCCAATAGTAATACTATTTACGGGATTACTCCAACTGACTTGAGTGTTGCACGGTCTACCATAGAGGACTTCGAAAGGACTTGTCTTCAGGTATTCTTGGTAGCCGTTGTTGTAGGCGAATTCCACCAGTGGCAGGTAATCTTCCCACTTATTGGGTTGATGCATTACATGCATTCTTAGCATGTCTTCCAATATTTGGTTCACTCTTTCCATCTGTCCATCAGTTTGAGGATGATAGGCTGTGCTAAATAGTAATTTGGTCTTTAGACTAGCCATCAAGGATTTCCAAAAGTTGGAAGTAAATTTCGTGTCTCTGTTAGACACGATATTTTTAGGCATACCATGTAGTTTGAATATTTCCTTCATGAATATGCTGGCGATATCTATTGCCTTGCAAGTCGATTTAACAGGGATAAAATGGGCGGAATTGCTCAATTTATCCACCACTACCATGATGACATCATTCTGTTTGGTCGATGTTGGTAATCCAGTGATGAAGTCATTGGAAATGGTTTCCCATTTCCATTCCAGGATTGGTAGAGGTTGTAATAATCATGTTGGGTGCCGGTGTTATGCTTTAACCTGTTGGCATTCTATGCACGTAGATAAATAGTTAGCTATGTCTTTCTTTAACCCAGGCCAATAGAATTGTTTCCTGGTGGTCGTGATCATCTTCTGGTATCCTGGATGACCAATATATGGTCTTTTATGTAGTTCATCAATTATGAACCTCTTCAAGTCATCACAATATGGAATATACAATATGTTTCTATAAGTTAGCAGACCTCCATCTATCATCTGGTAGCCTTCATACTTTATCCCTGTGGGTTCTTGCTCTAGGTACGAGGTTACGGTCTGGAAGAATGTGTTTTTTTCTTGTGCGTTCCTGACTCTTCCTTTGACATTCGTCTCGCAAGTGCTCACCGCTGCCAGGTGAATTGTTTTCATACTTCTGCTAAGGGCACCGACCACCTTATTTTCCTTTCCTTTAACATGTTTGATTTCAAAATCAAACTCACTAAGGAGGGCCATCCACCTAGCTTGTCTGGCATTGAGCTTGGGTTGGTCAAACAAATATCACAATCCACAGTGGTCTGTCCTGAGTATAAATTTCCTTGCCAGGAGGTAATGCCTCCACATTTTCAAGGCATTCACTATGGCGGCCAGCTCTAGATCATGGGTCACATAGTTGGCTTCGTTCTCATTCAATTTTTTGGATTCATAGCAGACTACACTTCCCTCTTGCATAAGGACTCCTTCGAGCCCTTCCTTGCAGGCATCTATGCACACTAGGAAGTCAGCTTTGGGATCGGTGATCTTCAACACGGGTGCATGGGTCAGTAGATGTTTTAGGGACTGAAACCTTTCTTCGCATTTTGGGGTCCAAAGGAATTTAAATCCCTTATTCTAGAGGGTAGTGATTGAACAACCAATCTTGGAGAATCCTTTTATAAATCTCCTATAGTATCCTGCTAAGCCCATAAAGGATCTGATATCTGAAACGTCCTTTGGGGTAGGCCATTCCATGATAGACCTAATCTTGTCAGGGTCTACTGCTACTCCCTCTTCAGATATGACATGACCCAAGTAATGTATTTGCTTCTGGAAAAAGTCGCACTTGCTAAATTTGGCATAGAGTTGATGTTCTCTTAACACTTGAAGCACAAGTCTAAGATGTTCCTCATGTTCCTCTCTATTCTTGGAGTAAATTAATATATCGTCAATAAAAACCAGTACAAATTTGTCTAGGAATTTGCTGAGCACATTGTTCATCAAGCACATAAAAGTGGTAGGGGAATTGGTCAATCCAAATGGTACTACCACAAACTCATAGTGACCATATCTTGTCCTGAAGGCAGTTTTGTGGATGTCTTCACCCTTGATTCAGACTTGATGGTATCCATATCTCAAGTCAATCTTTGAGAAGATGGAAGCACCTCCCAATTGAGCGAATAGGTCATCGATCTTGGGTAAGGGGTACTTATTCTTTATGGTTACCTTATTGAGTTGTCTATAATCTATGCATAGTTGGAGGGTACCATATTTATTCTTCACAAACAGAACTGGTGCTCCCCATGGGGACATGCTGGGTCGGATATAGCCTTTTTCCATCATTTCCTTTAGTTGTAGTTTAAGCTCAACTAGGTCGGGTTTGCTCATTCTAAAGGGTGTCCTAGACACTGGCACTGCTCCTGGTGCAAGTTCTATCGAGAAGTCAATATCCCTTCTCGGAGGTAAGCCTGGTACCTCTTCCGGAAATACATCTCTATATTCTCTTAGTGTGGGGTTATCTTCGAGGCTGGGTTTGTCATCTTCAATTGATTCCAACACCTGTATCGCATATAATGGACACCCCTTTTTGCAATGCTTTCTCATTTGAAGCGCTGATATTCGTCTCACCGAGACAAATTTTTGGATCCCTTGAAGGGTTATCCTTCTTCCTTCTTCACTTACACATTCTAAGGTTTTATGGTAACAATCCAGTTTGGCTTTATATGTGGCTAGCCAGTCCATACCAATCAACAGGTCATACGATCCTAGGGTTAATACGTTAAGGGTTGCTTGGGTGGGGAATTCACCCATAGTGAATTGGCAAGATGGTATGACCTCCATTACTTTTCTTTTGGTGTTGGTGGCTAACTGTACCAACCATGGCTTGGCGTGTTTATGTGGCTATAATTTACACTTATCAACAGCCTTAGGGGCTATATAACTCAAATTTGAACCAGGTTCAATTAGAATAGACACTAGATGGTTGGTGATCATACCTTCCATCTCCACCACTGAAGCTTGGTGGTCAGCTTGTTTATTATCCAAGGCTGCATAAATTTGCAGCACGCTCCTGGCCACGTCATTGACAGTGGTATGTTCTTGAACGTTGTAAATTATCCGACTATTCTGTTCTCGGTGCAGGCAGTCCCTCAGTAGATGTTCTTCTCCACAACCCCAACATTTCAAGGGTTCTTTCTTCGGGTTATCAATCTTTCCTGAGGTAGATTCAAAAAGTTTATTTCCGCTCTGGGAGGGGAAATTCTGCTGGTGTAAACTTCGGGTTGGGAAGCTCATCCTTGAGTCCTTTTTATAGTTTTTAAATCTTGGGGATTTAAACCCCTTTTTCTGGAATCCCGAACTATTCTTTTGCTTCTAGCCTTCACGAGGTTTTGTCTGATGCCCAAGCTATTCATAACAATATCTTGCCTTTCCGATAGTGTCTTCTAGGGTCTTTGACTCGTCAAACTCAATCCTGTTCTGATAGTCCTTAGGTAGTCCACTGATGAATCATTGCACCTTTTCCTTTTCTTCTCTTATATAGGGTACGTACCTCAGCAAATCGAGGAATATGCTGACATATTCCTCTATGGTGTGTTGCCCCAGCTTGAGTTCATAGAATTCTTTAGTCTTTTCGTCGAAATACTTTTCCGACAGATACTTCTTCTTGAAGTATTTCTCAAACCGTTCTCAAGATAGGTCTTCTTCATGAATCCCTTTCACATTCTTAAGGTCTTCCCACCAAATGGAAGCCTTTCCATTCAAGTTGAAAGTGGCTACTCGGGCCTTCAAGTTTTCTGAGAAGTCATGGACTTTGAAATACTTCTTTAGTCCAAGCATCCAAGCCTCTGCTTCCTCTCCCTTGTTTATTTCACCGTCGAAAGAGGGTGGTTTGACCTTCTTGAATTCTTCGAGATTATGATTTTTGGAATGATTTCGCTTCTTCCATTTTCTTCGGGAGTAAGAACTAGTTCTGCTACTAGAAGATCCCTCAGAGTCCCTAGTTTCCTTTCTAGAGGAATCATCCGATGCTTGTATCTTATCTCTGGGGTGGACCTTTCTCGAGGTGCTCTTCCCAGTGTGGCCACTTAAAAGACCACGTTTCCATATCTCAAGGGGACTTCAACTTTTCTTTGTCTGTCATTGGTCTGCGTGACTGGTGTCAGGTTCATGCTGCAATTGTCTTTGTATGTCGGATAAGCTCTGCAGCAAGACTACACTAATCTCTGTTTTCTTTTCTTTATCTTTTATCAACCTCTCATTTTCGGCCTTGTAGCTCTGTAGTTCGACCATGAGGCTCCTCACAGTCTCATCTAGATCTGGAGGGGTCTCCACCGCTCTCCTTTCGTCAGACTCTTCGTCTCTATTGTGGGAGCCATCCCCCACTTCATGGTGCGTCACCATTCTATGCATCTATAGTTTCCCGTGGTTGATCATCCTCTTGTCATGCAAGAAAACACTTGTTGTTAGTCAACATTATATTCATTCACAATCAGTGCATAATTCATATCTTTCAAGTGCATACACACAATACAAAATTTTCATTCTTAACTTTGGCTTTTGATAAAGGGGGTTAAGGTAGAGGGTTACTTCCTTTAAGAGTACTTCAAATGGAGTTTCTGCGCAACTCGTTCATGAGCTCAAGCAGGCCAAGTGTTGTAACCATGCTCTGATACCAATTTGTCACACACCCACTACGACAACTAAGATTTTATTTTTCTTTCCATCTTTTCTTCGAGGGACAAAACCCTTGAATTTCTATGGGGCCTAGCGCAGACCATCCCTTCCCTTATCCTCCTCCGTGTGATCGTTGGCTATGACCATAGGCCCTACCAAAAAGGTGCTTCGGCTTTCGCGATTCGGGGAATCGCGATGCAAGCGTTCCCCTGTTCTCTATCTTTCGAAATGCCGAAACCTGAAAGGGTCTAACAGATCTTTAGCTCCTCCCTCAGGTCACTTGTCATACGACCGATCCTATGACCTAGTGCTAATCCTCTAAATTCTTTCGGGGTTTCATGATTCGGGGAATTGTGATGCAAGCGTTCCTCCTTTCCCTTTTTAATCCACAGAACTCGAAAGCTCGATATCATCCAGATCTACGGTCTAGATTGTTGATTTGATCAACGGCCCAAATTAAATCCTGACATTCTACCTTTCGAGATTTTGGCGGGGTCTTCACTCCTATTTCCCCGATCTCCAGAACCCGACGACTTTAGATCTTCACCACTCATCCCTACAAATGGGCGGTCTAGATTCTTTTGGGACTCCTCCTTCCTACCACAAGACCCTGTCCAGTGACCTAGGGCTCATCCACAGAGCGCATCGGGGTTTCGCATACTGGGATTTCACGACTGGCGAAGACGAGGGGTATTGCCCATGGGTTTCCCAGGTGCCGAAATGCCGAATCCCATTCACGCTACACCGATTCGGGGTTTCGCATACCGGGATTTCACGACTGGCGAAGACGAGGGGTCTTACCCTTTGGTTTCCCGGGTGCCAAAACACCGAAACCTATTCATGAAAAACCGACTCATCTACAGAGCGTGTCGGGGTTTCGGGTACCAGGATTTTACGACTTGCGAAAATGAGGGGTCTTACCCTTTGGCTTCTCAGGTGTCGAAACACTGAAACCTATTCACGCAAAACCAACTCATCTATAGAGCGCGTTGGGGTTTCGAGTACCGGGATTTCGCGACTTGCGAAAATGAGGGGTCTTACCCTTTGGTTTCCCGGGTGTCGAAACGCCGAAATGTATTCACGCAAAACCAGCTCATCTACAGAGCGCGTCGGGGTTTCAGGTACCAAGATTTCATGACTTGCGAAAATGAGGGGTCTTACCCTTTGGTTTCCCAGGTGCCAAAACGCCGAAAACCTGAGAGAGCTACTCTCTCTTGTACAAGGTTTCCAGACTCAGATCACATGATCCTTCAGTGGTTTCTTGGGTAATTATCCCTAGGTTTGGTGACCTGACTGAAAAGCCTTCCTAATTTGCCGAGCCATGAACTCTATGTTAGGGGTAAGGTAAACTCGTGGGTTTACTAAAACGCTAGTCTTTTCAAGGAACTCACTCCGACTCTGGAATGCGAGGGAACTTCCTGGGAGGAGGTGCTTTCGAGAAATCAGACCAGGACATAGCGTGAGTCAAGTAGATGGAACAAATCTCAAGGGAACAGACTCGTATTTTGAACTTATTCATTTTATACATAAACCGATTATGGTCATATAAGTATAAGCATGAATCCATTATTTCCGATCAAAACACCAGGTAAACACTTCTATACATAAACCATTTATGAGTGTACAACCATGAACATGCGTCTAGAATATTCAATTCAAGATACAAGATATAAACACTTATAAGAAACACCAGGTGTGACGTGACTGCTGAGAGGGGTGCTCATTTCCACCCAACCGTAGGCTCAGTGACTCCAAATGGATTTACCACTAGCCACCCCCGAGCTAGTCCACGATGCTTGAGATTTAGTCTCCTATTTCCAGCTCAACGAAAGTCAAGGACGAAGGTTACTCTCATTCTCCTCTGTTCAGAACTCCCTGTATTTCTCAAGTTTCTCTCGGTTCTCTTCCGCGATTTCTGTCGTGCGTGTTCTCCTTTCCCCCCTCCTTACCACACTTCCTCTCTTGCCTTTTCTCTGCAAGATTGTGTGTGGCGTGAATTTACCCATCTGTGGTCAGGTCTGGGAGTTGTTACGGATGGGCAGTTCACCCCCATCCCCTCATTAACTCTTGAGGAACCTCCCTACCTACCAATTTGATAGGAAATCCATTCTAGGGTCCGAGAGCTGCTTTGATCTTTGAGCAAGTAAAAACCAGTACGGTACTGGCCCGATGGAAGTTAACGCAACGATTCCATGTCCCTTCCACCACCTCTCATTAGTCATCGTGGTATCTTTTAGCACATCCCCCTCCTAGCAGTCATGAAACACATAATCATAACATAATTTACATTCATCGGCCTTTTATACAAAGGTCCGTCAAATCAAACATTCACATATTTGAGTTTGCCATAGTTCTTGGCCAATATAGTTATTTTTACAGACTAGGGGAAATAGGGTGTTACACACGTCCATATTACCGACGTTGTGAACAGAATACAGGCAAACATGAGCCTCTCTAGGGTTACGACTATGGACGAATTCTCAAGATGGAGCCACCGGAATTGAAGCGAAGCCCACACACTGATCATAAAATTCACGTCGCAACGCACCAACACAAAAAGTATGTACAACAAACATGAATATATGGTGGAGAGAGCAGAACCCCCAAGCATGAAGGCCAATTGCGAGATGAGAAGGGTCGACCAGATGCAAAAGAAGGAGCCTTTCTTCCTTGGTTCTGAAAGAAGATTGTTGGGGCAGAGAATATAGCGAGTAGAAGAAGCAGAGAATCGTCATCAAATAATAGGTTGTGTGATCCATTCCCATGACCGCCAAGGCCCCCCATGTCTAGATTACCAATGCTGTGAATGAAATACCGGAATACAGGCGAATATGAGCCGCTCTAGGGTTTTGACTATGGACGGATTCTCAAGATGGAGCCACCATAATTGAAGCGAAGCCCATACACTGATCAAAATATTCACCTCGCAGCACACCAACACGACAAGTATGGACAATGACCAGAAATCTATGGTGGAGAGAGTTGAATCCCTAAGCACGATGTCCAGTTGCGAGATGAGTAGGGTCGACCAGATGCCGAAGAAGGTTCCTTGCTTTAGCTATAGGGAGTCGAGGATGTAGGAAACCATGAGCCCGACCGCCAAAGTTGCCAATACCGGAATACCACCCATTTCTACCAGGAGGGCCGCACATGGAATGAGGGTGATGTCGATTCATGCATTGTCGACGAAGGATGACGAGGGGGTTATCTGATATTGCTAAAGTCATGCATTAGCATATAGGTGAAGGAAGGAATCGACATTGAGGTGGTGGACGACAATCACACATGGCAGATTAATAAAACACGCGTACCGTTGCAAATGGCTATGGACAAAGGATGAATATTCGAGAGAGAACTCCCCCTAAAAGAACGCCTTCGACGTAATAATAGAAAATGTGTTTAGTACATTTATTGTGATTCTGAAACTTCCATGCTTATTGCTGAAATGGGATCGAGATAACACAATTTATTCTTCGCATCTATTTAATGAATGATGTTGTTTAATTATTCTATGTTTTGTTTTTTTTCATCGGAATCCGACGACATAAATCTGTACAAAATCTTCATTTTTTGTTGTTTAAAATCTATTTTTGAATGAAGAAATGGATTCAACATGCTGAAAAACTTCTAGGGCACTCAGATTATACAAAAATAATCACTCAAATTTACGGATCTAACAATTTCTCACTAGATTTTATGCAAATATCCCCAAAAAATATCGCCAAAAAAAAGACAAAACGTAAAACATTTAGACTATGACTTTAATGAATGAGTACATTAATGACTTCTAGATAGTTTTAGGTGTCACTCCATGAAGGGTATCATTTCATGAAGTTCCCTTTTCAAAAAGTATTCATAAAAATATATTTTGGTAGTCTCCTAAACAAATTCGCAATGAAAGCATTGAAATTCTAACCATGGAATGCCGAGGGAAATTAGTAGTGTTGCATGTTTCTTTGTCGGTTTTAATTGGTCACGTGGATTAGCCTACGTGGCATATGGGAATATCTATGTGGTTTTTCTCTCATGTTGGGGGTGGTTGGGGTTTTAAATGTGCACTTCATTGTATCAAACCTTTTATTTATTTAGCTCATCTTCCAACATAATTATGTTTCCCGTATAATTTTTTTCGTGTGTTTGATATAGAAGCAGTCTTTCCCCCTAAGTTGGAGAGACCCCGTCCCCAGTGATGGTGCACCCGTTTTCAATTTATGGTTTGGTTCTTTGTTGTTCATGATGTGTCATTCTAGTTTTTTGTGAGGGCATTGCCTAACTATTTTATGTTTTGGTATTTTTCGTTAGAATTCGGTGACATAAATATGCACAAAATCACAATTTTTTGTTGTGTAAATTGTATTTATGAATGCAGAAATGGATTCAACATGCTGAAAAACCCCTGGGGAATTCATATTATACAAAATTAACCACTCAAATATGTAGATCCAACAATTTTTCGTTGGATTTCGAGAAAAATTAAACAAAAAATATCCTCGAAAAAAGGGTCAAAACGTAGAACAATTAAACTATGACGTTTTGCGAGAGTTGTGTTTGACATTGGGTTTTGTAGCATTGGAGAACGCTGTTGTAGAGTTTGTGGTATTGGGTCTTGGGTTTGATATATCACATCATTTCTATGCATGTGAGGGGCCCTCGACTAGGTAGAAGAAGCAAGGGACGTTGATAATGAAGTTGTTTGTTTTGTAGGGAAAGGTAAACCTATTGTTCGGTTTTTACTTCTACTATTAGATTTTTGCTGGTTGAAATCATTTTTCCCCATTGAATATGCATAATGATGTGTCTTTATGGTGTTTTTCAAGGAAAGGTAAGCCTGTTCAATTTCTTCTCCATCTATTCAATTTTTTCTAGTTGAAATAATTTTTTTCCTATTGAAGGTGCATAAGAATATGGGTTTGTGGTGTTTTGCAGGAAAATGTAAGTCTATTGTTTGATTTTTTTTATTCGAAATCTTGTTATGCCTGTTGAAATTTCTAAAGTCTACCCGAATTTGGTTTATGTGGTGTTTGTGGCAGGTAAAGGCTTGTACGTTTTGTTGTGGCATTGCTAAGTATGGAACCTCTACTCTGTTTTTCAAGACATCCAATTCTTCAATGAAATATGCTTGTTGTGGGTAGTTGTTTGTAAATGATATGTGTTGTTGTGGGTTTAGCTACTTGACCTCTGATATGGGTAATTGGCCATGTTGCTTTGTTACTTGACCATGTGGGTTTGTAAATGAAGTGGGTTACTTGTGGGTTTAGCTACTTGAGATTTGATATGTGGGTTTGAATACTTGACCTCTAATATGGGTAATTTGACCTCTAGTTTTCTTTTCATGTGGTTTTATAGGTTTGTTTAGATGTTAGAAATGGGTTTTCTTACAAATGGAAACCAAGTTATCAGGACTTAGACCTAGAGGTTTGATTTACTTTGCATGTGGGTTTATGGGTTTTCTTGGTTGCTGGAAATGGGAAATTCAACCTCTGAGTAGCTCCAATAGCTTGGGTGATTTGACCTCAGAGTAGCTCCAATTGGTCCTTGATAAGGTAATTTGACTAGTTGATTTGCTTTTCTTTGCATGTGGTTTTATGGGCTTGTTGAATCTACAAATTTTAAGAATTTATGCCTCTAATTTAAGTAATAGCTTGTAATGTTTGTGGATGTTGTGAGTTGATGTGGGCTTAGCTAATTAACCCCTGATATATGAAATTCTATCTGTGTGTTTTCTTTGATTTACATGTGGATTGATGTGGGTTTAGCTAATTTGACCTCTAATATGTGTAATTCAACCTATGGGTTTATGGGTTGGATTGTGTGTGGGTTTATGGATTTGCTAGCATGATAGGGAAAAAATGCCCTATAAACCCAAGTATCTGCAATCTTGAAGAAATTAAAAACTTTGATATAGATAAAACCTTAGAAATTGTTTGCAATTAGACTTGTGAGTTGGCATTGTTTGCATGTGGGTTTCTAGGTTAGGTTTGATTGGATGTTGGTAGTAAAAAATCCTTATATGTCCAATTGCTTGCATTATCCTCTATATCCTCTATATGTTATTCTTTGATGCCCCATCAATGTTTATATGATCTAAAATTAAACATAAATAGTGATAATGTCAGGCAACACACAACATACTAAACAACTGCATCATATTATGATTGGTAGCGTCCATTAATTGAAGCGTGCATTTTGGATAATTCTACTAGTGGGTATAATAAGGATTGAGAGTATTGAAAGAATTGATAACTCTCTCTTTTAGAAAACATTTAGATGCAATATTCGATGTTGAAACTTAGGAAACATGGTTGCATGAATTAAGAGGTGTTTATATACTTAGAGGATAAGTTTGGCCTCACTCTTTGAAGGGATTTAAAAGTCAACAACACATGCTTATATGTTAAGCTTTACTCCTGCTTGTATTGGAAATATTGAAGAGTTGGATTTCAAATTCTAGGCTTGCACTTTCATATCACTAAAGTAACTATATAATAATAATAATAATAATCTAATTTTAAGGTCACGGCCAAGCCAGACACCAAATTGGTGTATGAGACCCCCTCTGCCCAACTATTTGACTGGTAAAGTCTACAGAGGTATACATACCCTACCCCCTCTGGATTTGAACTTGTGACCTCTTAGGAGGAAACACATGTTCTTAACCATTTGGTTATATTTTCCTAGAGGTTGTTAAGGATAAAGAAGGATAAGTTCGAAGGTTAAATCTCTTTCCTAGGCTTTCAATGAAGCTTCTTCAATATGGAGAAGTTTCATGATGTGAAAGTGTCATTGCATTTCTTCTATTGTTTTTAATGCTTGTAGGTATTTTGATGGTTTAAATTAGCTAAATTTCTTGTAATAATTTTAGATTAGGTTATTGTCTAATTTAAGAAATAGCAAATGGAGATCATATTGTAGTTTAACTTTAATTCAATTCAATAATGTCATTTTGAATCTGTTTTACAAAATCTTTATGTGGTTCATGTGATGCAACAACGTCTATATTCTATTGAGTGGGGTCATCATCTAATTGAGTATCACTAACATGTTTGTCATCGTCACTTAATGGACAGTATTGTCCTTAAGGGAGACTCAACATGTTCACTACAACATCTACATCTTCCTTACCATGTACCTCAAAATCTTGACTACAACCTATATCATTAAGTTCAAGAGCATCATAATTTAATGGCTGGATTCTAGTTTGCTAAATCCAGTCTTGATATTTTCGAGTGTAAGAGTCATTTTAAAAGCTCTACTAGCAAGTTCTACTAATTCAAACATTTTTACCTCTATCCCTAGTTTCTTTGTCATCCATCTTTCTTTCTCTATCTTGAAGTAACTCTTAAAAGGCCCAACACACTCACATCAAGGGGTAGATATCTACAAGTAATGCGTGTAGGAAAAATTAGCGAGTCTATGCCCATTTTGTATGACTCCTCCATGGTTTGTAATGCTATGTGGTTTCCATGGCTGTAAAAAATTAACATGTGTCTGTTACTAGGTGAGACACCACCAGGTATTGATGCAACAAAATGATAAATCCAATACATAAATAATTATTTAGTCATCCATGCATGCTCCTGGATCAATTTTTTTGATATAGTTCTTCAACTGAGCCTTTTCCCTTGAACAAATAAAACCTAGGGATTAACAGACCAATTTCATTTACTCAACACAAAAACAGTTATCCACTCCCTACTCTTGGGAGAAATTTTTGGCACATTCCTACTCCCTTTCTTGGTAATTACCGGCATGCAACGATTCCTTCCAACTTGTAAACCAATGTCGTCACAATTCCATATATGTTGTATACTATATGAATGTTTCTCGTAGGCATTGGGCAGAGTATCATAGAACTTGGTCACAAATGCATGGCATAAATTCAAAGCTCTATCTCTATCTAGGCCCTCTGCTATTTCTAATACAAGATTTGGATATGTTTTCTTGAACCCCGACCACCATCATTTCCCGGAAAATCCATCTCTTAATGGATTCAACCTCCATTGACAAATTTGAGCAACATTGGCCTTTAGTTGTATCAACTTGAGCCCATGGCCCAATTCTGCCATCTCGTTACACCAAGCAACTGCTTCTACCTCCTCTTGTTTAGTTAACACTATGACATGCCCTTTCCTCTTTGTGTGTGTAACCATTAAGCCAATAATGTAGTGATGTTGGTGCAATTCCATATTTTTTCATAGTAGCTCTCACCAAATATTCATTGAATTCAACATCGTTAATTTCCTTCAATATATCTTGTTATATTCAACCTATGATAACATTGACCTTCTTGATCGAACTAGCACCTTGCATTGTGGTTGATGGTGGAGCACCACCTTCAACCTCTGCCTCAAGATGTTCTTCGACATGTATATATAAATTCTCTTCAACAACACTATGGTTTATCCCCTCATCTGAGGAAGAGTGTTGTAGTTGGGCACCCCCAATAACTGGTCTTCTTGCTCTCCTTATACGAACAACATGATTCTCTCTTGCCATAAGCTATGGTCTAGATTCGTTATCAATTATGATATGGTCTAGCAATAAACATGTGGAAAAAATACTTATCTTTAATAATAATATATTTTTAAGGTCACCACCAAGCCATACACCAAATTATTGTATGAGATCCCCTTGTTTTTGGGACAAGGGACCCCCTCCATAGAACGATTTGACTGCTAAAGTCTACAGAGGTATACATACCCTACCCCATTTGGATTTGAACATGTACCCTCCAAAAAAGAAACACATGTTCTTAACCATTAGATCCACTCAAATTGTATATAAAAAAATAAAAAAATATTAATATTTAAAAAAAAATAATCTATTGAAATAATTACGTAACCTTTTGTCATTAACATAAAATTTAATACTTGAAATTCATTAAGTTGTAAATGGTAGTCTCACGAGTCACGATAGATACAAGGAGTACTACACAAGAAACCACTAATTATATAATTGAATTTAACAAAATTTATATACAAAATTATTTCATATAAAAAAAACCTTAAACTCAAAGCTTTAATTATATAATTGAATTTAACAAAATTCATATAAAAAGAAACTTAAAGTATGGTAACAATTAGGGTTTTAAGTGGACCAAGCAATTATCTTATGTCATTGATGTTACTGTCCAACAAATGTTTAGTTAGTGAATGACATACTAGTGGAGAGGTTACTTAGATTGACGTAAATGTGTTCACAAATCCTCATTGATTGGATATGTGTATGCTTCATTCCTAATATTCGGAGCTTCAAAGTGCTCATTTGAATCTTCTGATATTTTAGATTATTTAAATAATTTTTTTAAGGTAGTTTAATATTTTATATCACACTTTGTTTTATTTCAAAACTCTATTATTATTAATTTTTATATAAATAGTTGAACAACATTTTAGATGAAGAATCATATTAGTCTATTTTTAAGTGGAGAAGAAATTTTTGAAATCATATTCATTTATTTTTATTTTAAGTAGAGGGAACAAATTTTGGCTGTTTCATTGATGTATACTTTGATTAAGACACTATGTTTTGTTTTTCAAATCCAATTATAGGGATGCATTTTCTAATCTATTTTTCAATATTTTGAAGTTTAATCTTGAATATTTTATAGTTTAATTTTAAATTTTGATTGATTTAGATTTGATGATGTCTTATTATTAGAAATATTTTAAAATTGCATATTCAAACTCTAAATTAAAATTTAATAGTTTTAATAAAAGCATTGTACGTTGTTGAATAATAATTATAATTAAATGCCAAATATAATATATAATATGATTATGTCGATGATGATTAACGTTCACTAAGACTGAATTAGTCTATCGGACCTTAAGATGGTAAGTTATTACTTGTAATTTTTTAGAATTTTGTTTATGTGCTCGAAAAGCATTAAGAAAAGCTTTCCAAGATCACCATACTTTTGTTGAGTTAAGAGGTTAGGAAGGTTGGTAGTGTGACAAATATTTTGAAAATGAGATCTAATATGGGTATCAGCTAGACAATCTAAGAGAAAGTGCTTTTCATCTTCAACCTTCTTAGTGTCACAAAGGTGACACACTCTTTCATCCCATGGCGTTATAGGAATTGACCAACGCCTAGTTTCACTATGGAGCTCATGAGAATTTGTTCTTATCTTAGCAATGCTTATTTTTTTCTTTACACTTGTCAAAACATAAAGATAATTTTGATCTTCTAGATTAGGGTTGATTACATCTTTATAATACCTTGATTTTCATTTTCCCTCTAACTCTTTATCACACCACATTTTCTCCTTAAATTTTGATTTGACATTTTTTTTAATAGTATCTTTATTATGCAAAATGGTGTCTTCCATGATTCCCCAATAGTTTATCCAAGACTAGGCATCTTTATGCCATCCTCGCTTGAGTCGATGGTGGTTATGACTCGATTTTGATGCAATTTTAGGAAGCCTCTTGTCTTCCATGTTGTTTAATTTGTTCTTATACATTAGGTATCTAGTCATAGCCATGATCTCAATGGGTGAGAGGATTGTTTCTAAGAGGAGGATGGGATAGGGCATATTTCCTTTAATTTTGAGATTATAGGTTATAAAATTCTTTTGTATTTGCTCTATCTTTCTCTATGATTCACGAGAGATACTACGGCCACAGACTTCACATCCATAAAGAATAACGGGTGTAACAAGAGTCTCAAAGAGGAGCTTCTTCTTATCCCAACTCCAAAGATCAATTGATTTACAATTGTTTTCAAGCCCATAATGAGCTTTCTATCCCCCAATAATCATTTTATCAATGCTATAATTCCAATTGAGCTTGTGGTGAATATCAATTCCAAGATATTTGTATGAAGTCACTTCATCCAAGTTGTTGTTGTCATATACGAGGGTATCATAAGGGATCTTATTGGATTTAATAATCACGACCTTAGTCTTATCAGTATTAAAAGTCATACCCATATCGAAGAAAAAGTCCTTGAGGATTCTTAGTTGGTTTTCAAGATCACGGGGACTCCTTGCGATAAGAATGATAACATCAGCATAAACGGCCTTTGTAGGGATAATAGGAATGGTGTCCATGGTATTAGGGAACTCGTAAAGACTTTTAAGGTAGGAATTTCAGTCCCTTAAGGGAATCCTATTTTCTTTAGTATTGCAGTTTAGAATTTGGCTCCAGAACTTCTTAGGATCCAGCTTATATAGTTGTGAAAATTTCTCTTGCCTATTATTGATATAGTGCCCTTTTCCCCTTTTAATTAGGGATTTGTACGTATTGATCTTATCGAGTTTTAAGGACTCATTAGAAGCATCCCTAGTGGCTTTCCTAGCAATTTTACATTCTTTATCATACCAACCGTTGGTCGTTCTATTATTCCTTTTATAGGACACCTCAAAAGATAACTTGTTAATAAAAGTGGAAAGGGTAGTTGTAAAATTATGATAGAGTTCTTCAATGTTGTCCTTATAAGTTAGGAGATTTAATTTACTATTTAAATCCTTTAAGAAAATGTCAACTTTACTTTTGTCAAAGTGCAAATTCCTTTGATTATCAGAAGTTTCTTCAATGACGCTCCTATGCAAGGAAAATTTTAGAGTTAGGGTTAAAGGTTTATGATCAGAGTCAGGCTCATGGTCATTTAAAAGGTCAAAAGATGTTATTTGGTCGGAAATAGGGATATCAGATATCACATAATCTACAACACTACTACCTAACCCATGAATACATGCCATCTGGTTGGAGTTTGGCCACTTCATTACTCCATTGAAAATTATTAGGTCTTGAGAGCCGCAGAGCCTAACCAACTCAATGCCAAACAAATTCTCAATTAGGTCTTCAAAGCTTCTTTTGTAGCTATTATCTAAAACAAGGTCTTCATCTAGCCATGAAGGATTATGGTTGGAATTAGTACTTAAAAGAGTAGCTTGTTTAGTTGCAGTCCTAGCATTGAAGTCTCCTAGAAGGAGGATATTACCTTCATTTTTCAAACTATAAATATATTGTTCTAAATTATTATAGGGACAATTGTTATCTAGATTATTTTTCTTATAAAAAGTAGAATTAATAGGTGCAAAATAGAAAATTGCTATATACATCTTCTTAGCATTGGTGTCTAAAATTTCTATCCAAATGTACTGATTGAGAGGGTCAATGTGAGGATAAATTCTCTTTCTAATATAACAAACTATGCCTCTTATCCCTCTACGGTGGGATTGTTTGTTCCATGTCGACCACAAGACAAATCCTTCTATGTTAGGGATCTTAGACTCCTCATGCTCTCGAGTTTCAACTAGACATATAATATCAATATATGTGAAATATAATATATTTAAAAACAAACTGTAATATTCCTACCTAATCTACTATTATTCAATGTGATTTGACTTTCCCAAATTTAAAATCTATACGGTCTTTCCTTTTTTTAAGGAAACTTTTAGGGGTTAAATTTCACCCATGGACTAATTTTCCATGCTTTTTCCTAAAAAAGATTCACCAATTTCTACTTTTTTCTAAAAATGATTCGCCCAAATTCCATAGAATAAAATTATTTTACCTTACAAATAGCCAAAAATTTATTGAAACTATATAAAATCCTTAAAATTTTGAATATTTTTACAAAAATATCACCAAACATTTTACATTATGCATATTAAGAACCAATAAGATTCACCATGGTTTCTACTTTTTAATACAAATTTCCATCCTTAAAATTATCCCCGCTTTTTTTAATACACGCTTGATCATGAATCCATTATAGCTTTAGAGGTTCATGTCATGAAGGGTGGAGGTTCTAGGTGGAACTCCATGTAAGAAATATGTTTTAGTGCCCACGGTCACTAGACACTCCTATGTTTTATGTTAACTCATATAATGTGATACATAGTCTACACACTTTTTTGGGTGGTCTATATTGTCACACGTATTCAAAATAATAAGGTGTTGAATGATGGTCTCCAAGGGTTTTGAAGGGTGTATATTTGAAGGTTGTGATAATTAAATCCAAAAGGATTATCTATGATACTTTTGTTTATGACAACAATAACTTGCAGGAAGTGCCTTAATACAAGTATCTTGGAATCGATATCCACCACAAGCTCAATTGGAACTATAGCATTGAAAAAAGGATAAATGGAGGGTGGAAAGCTTATTATGGGCTCATAAACAATTGTAAATCATCATACCTTTGAATTTGGGATAATAATAAAAAAAGCCTCCTCTTTTAGACTATCTTCACTTCGATTATCTTATATGGATGTGAAGTTTGGGGTTGCATTATAGCTACAGAATCCTAGAGAAAGATATAACAGATTCAAAAGAATTTTATAACTTGTAATCTCAAAATTAAGGGCAATAAACCCTATCCAATCCTCCTCATATAAGCAAGCCTTTCCCCCATTGAGATCATTATTATGATTAAATACCTAATGAACAAGAACAAGATAAACAACATGGATGACAAGAAGCCTGGTGGGTTAGTTTGAGTGGTTGAGTGTTGTGGTTACTACGAAAGAGGTCTTGGGGTCAAATCCCCGGTCAACTATTGTTTCTCTTTGATGAGATTATTGAGCCTCACTCGATGTCCCCACCATATTAGGCCCGTAATCAAGATGACAATTTACCTTGTTTACCATCCACGAAATGTGGGGAAGTACTTGGGAGTTTCCCACGATTTCCATCCACGAAATGTGGGGGAGTACTCAGAGGTTTCCCACAATTTATTCCATCGAAAAATAAAATAAAAAACATTGATGACAAAAGGCTCCCCAAAATTGCTTCAAACTCTAGCCAAAACCACCACCAGCTCAAAAATCATTGGGGAATACAAGAAGAAGTCATCATACAAAATATCGATAATATTACAAATATTATCACCTTTAAATTTAAGGATAATATGTGGTGTGATAAATAATTAATGGATAAAAAGAAATTAAGATGATACAAGGAGGTGGACAACCCTAATTTAGAATATCAAAATTACCTAGATCAATTTTAAGAAGTGAAAAGAATAAAATTAGCATTGCTAAAATAAGAACAAACTCTCATGAGCAACATAGTGAAACTTGGTGTTGGACAGCTCCCAAAACACCGTAGGATGAGAGAATATGACACCTTTGTGACACTAAGCAAGTAGAAGATGAAAAAAACTTCATCTTGGATTGCCCTGCCTATACCCATATTACATCCCAATTTAAAAATATTTTCCACATTACAGACCTTCGTAACCTCCTAAGTCATCAAAAACTATGGGGATCTTGGAACACTTCTCTCAATGCTTTTTGAGCATAGAAATACAATTTTAAATAAATTGAAGTAATCTCTTGCCTTCTTAAGGTCTGATACACCAATTGATCTCAATGGATGTCCATCATCATAGTCAATTTGTGTTTAAAAAAAAATACACTCAAGATATTTTTTATCATGTCCATTTTGGAGAGAAACAAAGACCAATTAAGCTTAAAAAGTTTCATAAAATGTCTATTAAGAATAAAAAACCAAAAAACATGGAAAAGGCTTTGGACTAACTCATCGACCTTAAATTTAAAATTAATATAAACATTAGAACTTCCTATCTAGATTGATGAGACTCTTCAACATTCAACCAACCTTTCCCTTTTTTTCCAGCAAAACATTTCTCAATATATTAAATATATGGTGTTCTCAAAAAAGTACAGAGTTGGGATATTACATCCATCTTCAAAAAGGTATACACATATCACATAGTCATAACATGATAGACCGACATAGTGCTATTACATATAGTTAGACCCATCAAGGGCCATACAAAAACTAATAGGAGCAGTCCATGGTTACTTTTGATAACAAACTATAGTGGAATCCAGGTCAATCAATAGGACACAGACTTCCCTAATGCATGTATTATCTTAATCACAGGTAGAGGCGCAGAAATAGTGTGGGGGCCTCGTGGCCATCCTTCCATTTATTGTAATGGATCCTCCCATCTAGTATCTGAAGTGATTTTTTTGATAATGTATATGCTTCCTCATTCTCTTCCCTATAGATATGATCAAATCTGATGGTGTTGAAAAATGTTATAAGATCCTGGATCTTATCCATCCAACCCAAAAGTGAAGAGACTTGCAAATTTCCCTTAAAATTTAACCAATCTATCACAGTCTTTGAATCCCCCAATACTTGTAACTTTTCAATACCCAACCGATGTGCTAAATTTAAGGAAGCCCACACATCGAGGAGTTCTACCCTTGTGTTTATGCCCATCCCACAGTTGAAAGTCCACCTGTAAAAAGTATTTCCAGATATCTTAAGAACACCCCCAACCCCACTCAATATTCCATTTGCTTGTGTTGCACCGTCAAACCAACAGATGGATGCCAAAGTAATGTTGGGTGTCTTTTTTATTCTTTTAATTATTTTTTTTTGTAAACCCCAAGCACTGGAATTTTCCACCATCCCTCTGATTTTAATGCCAACCCCTTGTATTGAGGGAATACAAGATTCAAACAAACACTTGTTTTTTTCGAGCCAAATGTACCAGCAGACCAGTGAAGGTAGAGTAATATAGACTTTTTCCTTTTTTCATCCAATTATCAAAATAGTTTGTTAAAGAACTGCCTCCCCATGGTGAAAAAAGACTAAAAACAGTACATAAAAACTTCCACAGGTGGTGAGTGAAAGGGAAGTTTACAAACAAGTGTAGTGCAGTCTCCGCATCTCTGCGACAAAGTGAGAAAATACTCGGGCCTTCCCAACCCCTTTTCTGCAGAATATCCCAGGTTAGAATTTTGTTCTCCAAAACTAGCCAAATAAAAAGTTTGATCTTATAGGATAGATCCCAAGACCACATTTGTCTCTACCAGCCTGTTGTCTGTTGTGGCTAGAATGTTTTTTCCACAACGTTATATACATTTTTAACAGTGAGAAAGCCCGATTGGTCTCCTCCATTCCAGATTAAGGAATCTTCTCTAGATTGTAGATGAACGCCCAAATCGGTAAGCACCTTGCAGAAAGAATACCATTCAATAGCCAAAGACCCTGAGAGTCCCAACTCATTGCTGTTTTTCCACTGTTTTGTAATGAATCCCAAGGAGGACTGATCCTTGGCTTGATATAGGTAACAAATGTTTTTATTGTTTAAAGCCAACAAGAGATCCTGTGAGAGTAGTGAGGAATTTCCAGTGCCTAGAATCTTGTCCATGCCAATTAGAACAAAAATTCCATTGCCACGATTCCAACTTATCCAGTGTGTAATGAGCGACAACAATTTCATCAAATATTTCCAGATCTGCGAGGCTGAAGGTTGAATAACTGTAGCCGATCTGAGCCAAGTAGCCACTGAGGAATAAGAAAGGTATTTGTATTTGATCACTTGGTGCCAAATCCCACCTTTCATCAGAACACACCATAAAGAGTTTGCAGCCAATGCATGGTTGAAAATGAAGAGGTTCCTAAGACCCCAACCTCCTAAATGTTTCGTCTTTTCAAGAATCTCCCAACTGTAGAGATGTAACCAATGTTCATTTCCACCACCTGACCATAGGAAATCAAAGATCAATTGTCAGATATTTGTGAGAACATAAATAGGGACCGCCACAAGGGCCATCCAATATATAGATTGATTTTCCAATACCGCATTTGCAAGGATACAACATCCTCCAAGTGATAACCAGTGATTACACCAATGTTTAATCATGTTCTCAAATTTAATAATAAGCCATCTCCAATCTTCGAAGGATGTTTTATCTTTTTTTATGAAATACCCCAAATATCTAAATCCTTCGGACAACTGCACAAAATTGAAGGAAACAACTTCCTTAAACTTTTCCAGTGCTTCTCCTTATACCTTCGTGTGGTGAAAAGTTGATTTATTTAAATTTACCTTTAGTCTCGAGGCACAACAGAAAAGTTCCAATAGTGTTTTGATCACCAGTCACTCTTCTAGTGAAGCCTTTGTCACGATGAGAACATCTTAAAAAAAAATAAGATGTAGAATTTTTATAACCTTAGAGACCTTGACCCTAATCAAGCTTCCCTTCGTTTGTATTTTCTTCAACAATAGGCTTATGCTTTCCATAACAAGGATGAACAATAGAGGTGAAAGCGAACACCCTTGTCTTAGTCCACGTTCACTATGAAAAAACGGGGAGGTCTCACCATTTATCAGAACAACAAATGTGGAGCTAACAACACAACTCATAATCCAGTTTATAGAAGGAATGCTAAATCCAGTTTGTACAAGAATTAGGCGAAGGAAATCCCAACTAACACGATCGTATGCTTTTTTTAAATCCAACTTTAAAATAAGTGATTTTTGCTTCTTTTCTTTGACACTGTGTAAAAATTCTTGCGTCGGCCCAATGGCATCCAAAATCTTCCTGCCCTTTAAGAAGACAAGTTGTTCGCTCGATAGTGCCCTCAAGAGAATAGGTTTGATTCTATTTGCAATCACCTTTGATATCAACTTATATCATAGATTACAGAGTGCAATGGGTCTGTAATCCCCAAAATTCCAAAGATTATTCTCCTTTGGAATCAGTGACAGGAAGGTTGAATTAAGTGAGCTTTGTATCTTTCCTCTGGTCCTAGAATATTCCACTAGTTCCAGTAGATAATATCCTAGAATTTCAAAGAAGTGGGTGATGAAATCAACCGTCCAGTCGTCTGGTCCTAGACTTTTATCCTTTGCAAAAAGTTTTAAGATTTTACGAATTTCCAATTTCGTGATTGGGCGAACGATGAGTAAATAATCTTCCACTGTGACAAAACATGAGAACAACTTGACTAAGTTAACTTGTTCCATAGGGTAAGCGAGGGAGTCAACTTCAAACACCCTTTTAAAGTATCTAGTGGCTTCTTTTTTGAGTGCCCCTCGCCCTCTATGGATCAGTCCTGTAGTGTCCTAGACCATCAACCTCTGCCAGGTAATGCTACCCAATCAACTCTATCCTTTGTTTGATCTCTAATACCAATTTGTAACATCCCCAACCACCAACAGGTCGGGCAACGCCACTTCTTGGATGTCTCTCTTAGTTTTGATACGAATTCGTGACATCCCCAGCCCTAAACCAATAGGCCATGCCATGCCACCGAATAAACTTTATGCTATGATACCAATTATTTCATAGACATATCTATCTAATGAAATTAAACAACTATAGCATTTTGTTGATACCATTATTCATGCGAAAATAACATTAAAACATACATACATTATACACAGTCAATTCTAACAACATTATAACTTAATTTCAAGATACATCATACAAAGAACATATATTTGGTACTTATATTTTAACACATGACCACCAACTGGGTGCAGACCTCCCACGGGCCACGAACCTCCTAGCCTTAGACCAAGCTACTCATCACTCTCAGCAGTGGGTCACCCCCAAGCTGGGACTAAACTCCATCGAGCAGGGGATTCTTAGGCTAGGCAATGACAATAGGAAGGTCGTACATATCAACATGAAGGATTTTCTCCTAGGAGCCAACTCACACTACAACCTATAGCCTCTCATTCCCTACATGCTTGTCCCACCCCAGGAAGTGTGCCCCTTCTCTGCTCAACAGTCCTTCAGCTGCCCCACTTCCCTTCCAGGGCTTCAACAACAGGTCGAACATAAATTCTCCGAGTATTGTATCCGCAGTTGGGATCCCTCTAGGAAATCACTTCCCCAACAACCTCTCTCACCTGAAGAGTGTTTCTTACAGGCCTGACAACCTGCTTCTTTAGTCCACAGACCTGACAACCCACCTCTTCAAACCACATGACTGACAACCTGCTTCTTCAAACTAGTTCCTAAGTCAATTCAAGTAAGGGTGATGGCAACAACATATCTTGGTATAGAATAGATGATGGAATCAAGACACACTCAGTCAAGAAACTGTGTGGGCTGTGACTGCCAATCGTTAAGACACAACAGAGGCTCATGCAGTTATAGGGTGCACTGTACTTCACAGGAAATACACAGGATAACTCAAATACGACTATAGGTTACCAAAATGTGCGTTCTTGTTCAGAGGTTGACGATGGATAAATGGTTCAATGCGTGAATCAGTGGGTGAATCCAGAAAGGATGGCCGACTTCAAGAAACGTGAGGGTCGTTAGAGAGCGTGAGACTGGCCAAGGATGCGAGGATGGGGAGAAACATGAGAATGGGAAGCAAAAAAACTAATGAGTTGGCTTTTCTAGTTATAACTGCATGCACCCAGGTCAACAACTGTCTTCCTAAAGCTGCATGAGCTCCACTTAACACTTGTTCTCGTTCCCAGAAACTTAGGACAACACTGGTTATGTCAACCTTAGCCTTTAGGAAATAATAATAAAATATTATTCCTTTAGAGGTAATCCCTCTAGCTTAGCCCCTATTCATAGACACTTATCCCCTTCCTTTACCCTACCTAGTGGAGCTTAGTCCCCCATAACTCTTTCTTCATGGTCGGTCTACACGCAAGAGTGTAATTTTATTAATGATATGTGTATTTACATATACAAAAATTAGGCTCATTGGCATAAAGCATGTAGGATCTCCGTCCTAATAAACACATAAGTCTTCCATCTTATAAACACTTGGCTCACCAGCCTATAGACATAATTACAATTTAGCAGGGGATCGTCCTTGGGGTGTTACAATCCCCTCCCCTTATTTTTGCACTATCCTCAGTGCAACTTATTTACACAACAACAAAAAGATTTCAAAAATCTTCAAAGAGATGTGGGTACTCTGTCCGCATAGCATCTTCATACTCCCATGTTGCGTCCTCAGGACCGTACCAGGTCCACTGGACTTTTACAAGCCCTATGGCTCGATTCCGAAGCTGCTTGCTTTTTCGGTCCAGTATACACACCAGATGCACCTGAAAAGTGTTTTTCTGCTCCACCTAAATCACATTCTAATCAATAACATGGTTAGCATCAGGAACATATTTGTTAAGCAATGACACGTGAAATACATTATGTATCGACATACATGCAGGCAATGCAAACATATATGCTACTGGACCAATCCTTTCTAGGATTTCAAACAACCCACAATATCGATCTGCCAACTTTGAAAAAATTTCGAACTTTAGGGAGCTTCTGTTGGCCTTCACTCTCAAGAATACATGATCCCCTACTTTAAATTCTCTGTGAGTTATGTTCTTATCAGCATAGCTTTTCTGCCTATCTTGTGCAGCCTTCAAATTCTATTTAATATTCAACATTTTCTCTTCCATTTCCTTGAGCAACTCTGGACCAACCACTGCCCTATCAGTTGGGTTGTCCCAGCTTACTGGGGTGTTTCACTTTATGCCATAAAGTGATTCAAATGGGCTCATGTTTAGTGATGTTTGATGCCCATTGTTGTAGGCAAATTCTACCAAGTGTAGATAATATTCCCATTTAGATGGTTTGTCCATCACATACATCCTTAGCATGTCCTGTATCACTTGGTTCACCCTTTCTGTTTGCCCATCTTGTTGGACAACTGAGAGGGGGGGTTGAATCAATTATTACCATGATTAAACAATTATGCATATTTTAAACTCTTTATAGAGCACTTAATGACAATCACAATAATGCAGGGAGGTAAGCAATAGAACATTCCACATCAGTCATACATATGAAATATACAGAGACAAATATTTCCTGAGGAAACCCATAAAGGGTAAAAACCTCTTCTTCTTGGTATGATAAGTAATTTTTACATTCTGTGCATTATCATACATATGAGCTCCGACTCATTGTGAGGCTACAACCTATGTTTTGCAAACTACAACTTGCTGAGAGCACCAACTCTCCGTTTTCTCTAGCACCTATTATAAGGAAGCACCAACTCCCTAGTTTCTCTAGCACCCACTAGAAGGAAGCACCAACTCCCTGGTTTCTCTAGAACCCACTAGGAGGAAGAAACAACTCCCTTAGTGTTCCAGCACCAACTGGATGGAAGCACCAACTTCCAGTCACATAGACACCAACCTGTAAAAAAGAGAACAACAGTTCTCCCTTGCACCACCCTGCCACCCTAGTTTCTCTGGCTACAACCAGATGGAAGCTACAACTCCCTGTGTTCAAGCACCCACTTGAACCTCTGAGGACAACAACCCTTCCTAGAACCTCCCTACCACCCTGAAATATAAAGTTTGCTATATATAAATTTATCACAGTGATACAATATTTATCAATGGTTTACTGGTCTCATCACTGTTCTGCTACACTACTATGCTCTACCTGTATCAGTGTCTTCCTACACTCCCTTCCTTACGATTTATGTTCTTCTACCCTTTTATGCTCTATGCGCCATGTCCCTTCTATGCACCATTCCTCTTCTGTGCATTTCAGCCGCTGCACTCTACCTCCTTCTACACACCTGAATCACTCTCAACAACCACCAATCTCTTCTCTGTTTTGAGTTTTTATTCTCACTGTGCATCTTCTGCATCCTCTATTCAAAATTATTTTGCATGCTCTCCCCATGTCAAGTGCTCTGCCTGATCAGCTTCTCTGGTGGTTAAACCCATGCGTCCATCATCACTGGGTGTTATGCCGAGATTCCTTAGCCTCTCCAGCAGTCGAGACTCTTCGTCTTCTCTGTCACAGTCGAGCTCATTCCCTCTGTTGCAGTTCCAGGCTCCAAAAGTCTTACATTTGTCAATAGCCTCTATGAATGGTCTTCATGCCACTGGAAGATGCCTCGAGACTCTTCATCTTCTCTGGCGATCACCCCGAAGTCTCTTCGAGTCCTCTGGTAGAAACCATCAGTCGTTTCTAGCAGTTACAATGTGAACCTCCAAGAAAACACATCAGCAATTGAATCGCCAATTGTCCAAGAGTCATGATTCAATTATGCTAACTGAATCGTAACTGATCGATTAACTGTGAAGAGAAACAATATCCCTTCAATCATATTTCCAAGTATCCAACACCGTTGGATTACAAGCACATGGTCTCGCGTTGATTTCGCCATTTCGCATTTCACATTTCAGCATTTCGGCATTCCTGTGAAGAAGTGTCTCGAGACTCCAAGTAACAATCCTCGAAATGGAGCTAGATCAACGGTCCACAAGACTTCATAATCTGATCCCTTATTTTCTTAATCGAACGACTGATGGGATTTCGGTGTTTTTCCCTTCAAGTCATTGTGACTCCAACATTATAAAATTCATGATCACAAAATCTCTGAAGAGTTCGGACGGTTCAAATAACCCACTGAGATGGACGGTTGATGGGATTTCAGAGTTTTTCCTTTTGGGTTTTCGAGACTCACAATAGTCCCTTTTGACATTTTGGAGTTCGAGACTTCATGATGGTGGAGTTTCTACTTGCTATGTAAAACCCCGAAATAGAAAGTTCTGATGTGACGTAAACCTGTTGACGTCACACATGGATTGACACGTGCCGAATAGCTACCATGTGTCACTCTGATTCGCAACTTACTTGTGCCTGAAATGTTGAATCAACTTGTCACTTGTCATTGCCTGATTGTGCCACGTGTCCTTAGCTGACGTGGTTTACTGATGTGGTTTGTTGATGTGCTTGTTTCGGGATTTTGGGGTTCGCTACTTCAAAGGTTAAAGTTCCTTTGATCTTTGATTTCCTGGTCTGCAAAACTTTGAAATGGAGTCTTTGTTGATGTGCCTGTTTCGGGATTTCGAGGTTCGCTACTTCAAAGGTTAAAGTTTCTTTGATCTTTGATTTCCCAGTCTGCAAAACTCCGAAATGGAGTCTTTTTTGATGTGTCTGTTTTGGGATTTCGACATTTTTCATTTCGTAACTTCGGGACTCCTGTGATGAAGAGTCTTGAATCTTGACTCCTCCAACTCCTGGTATCCGAAACTTCGAAATGGAGTGGTTTCGCATTTCGCGATTTCATCATTCTTGTCGTGAGTTTCCTTGACACCTCCAACTCCCGGTATCCGAAATTTCGAAATGGAGATTAAGTCGTGGTTTCACATTTCGTGATTTTCTTTCATGAGTTGCTTCCTTGACTCTTGGAGTTTACGCTTCTGAATGGGATCCAACGATCACTTGTTGAAATTTCCATTGCCATGCCATTATCCCTGCACTGCTGGTCATGATCTTTGCCATCAATGACAAACACGCATACTCTACATTATCTCTTCTGATCTTATCAAGCTTGCTCTGCTGTGTCTTCCCAAAATACTTCTGGTGCCCACCTAGCACATTATTCCTATACTTAAGCCATTGTCATTGTTGTACTTTCCATCAATGACAAGAATACACTTCCTGTAAAACATGCCAACACATCTGACTCAGTATGATAGGATGTGCTAAAGTTCATATTTGTTCTGAACCCTTTGAATAACCCTTTCCAAAAATTTGAGGTAAACTTTGGGTCTCTATCAGACAAAATTATTTTGGGTACTCCATGCAAGCGTGCTACTTCCCTCATATAAATATCAACAACATTAGCTTCCTTGTGAGTAGTCTTCATAGGAATGAAATGGGTAGCTTTAGTAAGCTTGTACACCACCACCATGATTCCATCATGCTGCTTGCTTGTTCTGGGAAATCCCGTGATGAAATCCATTGTCACCACTTCCCACTTCCACTCAGGAATGGGTAATGGATGTAGAAAACATGTTGGGTGTCTATGCTTAGCCTTTACTTTTTGACATTCCAAGCATTTGGAAATAAAATCAACAACTTCCTTCTTCATGCCTGGCCAATAATATTTGCTCTTGACTGCTAAAATTGTTTTCTGATATCCTGGGTGTCCCGCATAAGGTGTTGGATTACTGAGAGGGGGGGTGAATCAGTAATAACGTAATTTTAATCCTTTTTCTTCAAATGTTATATCAATGTAGAATTATTATCCAATAATGAGCAGTAATAAATAAGCAATGAACAAATGAACAATCATACAC
>ML808911.1:137969-151969 GCA_009831015.1 Picea engelmannii | reverse complement strand
TACATCAAACACTATTGGGTCCATTACCCAAAACTTTGTGCTATGGGTCTTTCTTCAAGAGTTGACATCAATCAATTACTTGACATCAATCAATGACATCAATAAATCAAACCATTGGCATCAATGACAACATGATCCAACATAAGGTACATTGTGCATTTCTTTTTAAATTGCACTCCTCAATTAAGGAGAATTGGGTACATAAACTATGTTTCTGTACAAGAGAATTTTGTCAATTCAGAATTCATAATCCTCCATTTTTTGTTGCATTTTACCCTGCTGCAATTTTGTTACTAACTCCTTGTATTGCAAATCTGATTTTGCAGACTCCACAATTTTGTCTTTCAAATTTGATTGGTACATGCTAATGGATGTAGCATGCAACTCATGCACTCTTCTACTTAGTGCATCAACCACTTTGTTCTCTTTCCCCTTGATATGCTTTATTCCAAAGTCATATTCACTGAGAAATTCTAACCATCTTCTTTGCCTGGAATTTAGAGTAGGTTGATCAAACAAATACCTCAAACCATTATGGTTTGTCCTCAGCTCAAACCTCTTTCCACTGAGGTAGTTCCTCCACTTCTTCAAGGAGTGCACTATGGATACCAACTCCAAATCATGAGTGGCATAGAGCCTTTCATGCTCTTTCAACTTCCTTGATTCACAACATACAACAAACCCATTTTGATTGAGGACTCCACCAATTCCTTCTTTACAAGCATTCGTGCATACAATGAAGTCTTCATTTGGATCTCCAATCCTTAAAATTGGAGCACTAGTTAATAATTTCTTCAATTGTTGGAAGCTCATTTCGCATTTTTTTGTCCATTGAAACTTCTTCCCCTTCCTTTGCAAGGAAGTGATGGGGTGAACTATTCTTGAAAACCCTGCAATGAACCTTCTATAGTAGCCAACTAGACCCATGAAGGATCTGCCTTTTTTCACATTCTTAGGTGGAAAAATGGCTTCTACCTTTTTAGGGTCCACTGCTATTCCTTCTTTGGATATGATATGTCCCAAATAGTGAATTATTCTTTGATGAAATGAACACTTTCTCAATTTGGCATATAGTTGATGTTCTCTTAGCACTTGCAACACCATCCTAAAAGGATGCTCATTCTCTTCTTCCGACTTGGAATATACAAGGATGTCATCTAAAAAGACAATGACAAACTTGTCTAAATATTCTCGGAAAACACCATTCATTAAGCACATGAAAACAATTTGTGTATTTGACAACCCAAATGGCACCACTATGAACTCATAATGACCATACCTTGTCCCGAAGGCAGTCTTGCTGATATCTTCCTCTTTAATCCTTACCTGATAGTATCGTGACCTGATATCTATCTTCAAAAATATCCTTGCATCCTTCAACTGGTCAAAGAGATCATCAATCCTTGGTAAGGGATACTTGTTCTTTATAGTTACCTTGTTCAACTTTTTGAAATCGATGCACAATCTCAATGTCCCATATTTCTTCTTCACGAACAAGACTAGGGTACCCCAAGGTGACACACTTAGGCATATATACCTCTTCTTTAGAAGTTCTTCAATATGCATTTGCAACTCCTTCAGCTCTGATGTACTCATTTTGTAAGGAGTATTTGATACTAGAGCTCCCCCAGGTATCAAATTTATATAGAAATCAATATCTCTCTTTGGGAGTAGTCCTGGTACCTCCTTGAACACATCTTCAAAATCTTCTAGGACTACATGATCCTCCAGATTTGGCACCTTATCCTTAGGTGCTTCTTCCATATGAGCATCAAATATTTGACACCCTTTTCTGTAGCATTTCTTTAGCTACATTGCTGAAATTTCTTGGACAACAACTGCCCTGGGAATTCCTTGCACTTTCCTTAGGCTCCCTTCCTCATCTAAGCAAGTAAATTCCTTTTTATGACAATCCAGGATAACATGATGTTGGTCCAACCAGTCCATCCCAATTAGACAGTCATAGGAACCTAAAGGCAAGATGTTCAAATATTCCCTTGTGCTCAGTCCATTCATGTCCATAAGACATGATTTAACCATCTCATTGACTTTTCTTTTGGCTCCAGTAGCCAGCTGCACCAACCAAGATTTTACATGCTTGCTTCTTGGAAAATGCAAACTTTCCACCATCTTAGGATCTATATAACTATGAATAGCTCCTGAATCAATTAAAATAGTAATGGTTTGGTTGTTGATCATACCTTCCACTTCAATCATATGTAATTGATACTCTTCTTTCTTTTTGTCCAGGGCTGCATAGATCCTTGGTACATTTCTTCCCATGTCCCCCACTATTTCAGCTCGCTGAACATTGTGAACAAATCTCACTTTGTCACTTCTGTGAGGACAATCTCTAAACATATGATCACCTTTACAACCCCAACATTGAATAGGTGGTTGCCTTTGCCTTTGACCATCTGTCTCAATCGTTCTGGGTTCTCTAGAAGTTGGTTGCCCCTGAGGATTATTTCTGAAGAATGGTGGCTTAGTTCCTTTATTTCTTTGATCCATCTTGAATTTCTTCCTATCTTCCCAAGCTTCTTGGAGAGTTGGCCTTGCTTTTTGATGATCATATAGGAATTTAGCTCGCCTTATGGTCTCCTCCAATGTTTTGGGATCATCATATTGTATTTTGTCATTGATGAATGGTGGAAAACCACTCAAATACCTCTGAATCTTAATTGTTTCATACGTGATGAAAGAAAAATACTTTAGCAATTCTAAAACCTTCTTTCATATTCATCTATTGTCATACTCCCAAGATTGAGTTAAAATAACTCTTTCATTTTCTTGTCATAGTACCTCTTGGTCAAGTATTTCTTTTCGAAATACTTCTTGAATTCCCTCCAAGTAACATTTTTCTCCTTAATGTGTTGCACCTGCACAAGTTGATCCCACCACATGGATGCCTTTCCTTTGAGTTGGTAGATGGAAATTCTTCCTTCTGCATGAGAAGAATAATTATGCAATTGAAAATAATTTCTCATGCCCAGTAGCCATGTTTCTACATCTTCATCCTTCTTGTGCTCACCATCAAAGGTAGGAGGTTTGATTTTGTTCATTTCCCCTTGTACCACATCCACCCTAGATCTCTTATGCTTCCTGACAGAGGATGGACTTGAGTTGTTGTGTCCTCTCTGTTTGGAATGCCTCAGGGAGTGACGATGATGTATTCTAATGCTTCTTGATCTTCCTTTCTTCTCAGGGGTCCCGTTACTTCTTGATTTGCTTGAGCCACTCTTCTTATCCAATTTATTTTCTATTCTTTCCAGGATCTGCAAAAAATTCATGTTGAAGTCTTCTTGTTGTTCCTTGTCTTTCATAAGCCTTTCATTATCCTCTTTATGGCTTTGGACATCCTTCTGCAAGTTTTTGATGATTTTCATCATGCTCACTTCTTTACCTTTCTCATCCCCATGCCCATTGGAGTTCGTTCCTTCAATTCCCAAATGGACATCCATTCTTCTAACTTCATTCTCCAAACTGTAAGCATCCTGTGCCTCTTCCATTTCTCAGCACTAAGGATCAATTTAGATAGTTCTGTCAATTGTTAATTTCGCAAAATGTGCAGTCAATTGAATTTTCATCAGGCTATCGGGCCTTAATAATTTACCAAGATAAATCAATCTGATTCAACCAAAAACAATATCAGATTCCATTTTTAGTGGGTCTTGGTCAGTTAAGAACCCCTCGGGCTCCTATCTCTAATCCCAACTCTGTTCTGCAACAATTTCCAGGCGCTAGCCCCTTTTTATTTAGCTCTTGGTTCACAAGCGACCACAACTGTGACCCGGTGCTGATGGTTTGGGCACTTATCTGGAGCCTTGAAACATCGGGCTCTCGAGCTTCGAAGGTTTCCCATTTTCCACACTTCACAAAAATCACAGAACAATGAACTATCGAACATGCGTAGAATGATGGATCCACGATCCACATTCCTTTCTCAGATCTACGGTGGATTGAGCTTCGGGGACTCCAACTTCGACGGTCTCCAAAGCATTTCCCTTACAACTCTCACGTAGTGCCGAATTGGCAAACTCATGAAGTAGTGTGGATCAACGGTCCACGACTTCCCAACATCCAATGACTGATACCCACTATGGAACTCCATACTTCGGGGCTACGAGACTTTAGAGGATTTCACATCTGCACAACCCAAAAATCATAAACCGCTAATCTCCGAACACTTCCACATCACCCCCGTGACGTCATTACGTTGTGTCACCTCAACGCTACGAAACTTCGTGAATTTCTTCCTTCCATTCCCTCATGAACTATTACTTCCGGAGTGTCAAGTCTCCATACTTCACCATCTGGCGCCACACATCCAATGTGACCATCAGGGGCCCCACCATCCATACTCGAGAGGAGGGCCACGTGGTGAAATATTAGAAGCAAACACGTGGCCCAATCAGACAGGTGACACATGTCACATTCTAATGGAATTTTAATCATCCAAAGGTTCTTAAATTACTGAGACATGGCACACATCCCATGTGTCCATGTCATTTCGAGTGACGTCAGTAAGCCATGCCACTTCAGAACTTTGGGCCTCGACGATTTTTACACTTGCACACCTCAATTCTCTTGAACGTCAAATTATCAAACTTCCTTACCTTCTGGGGTCCACATAGTACAATTGTCAACAACTAAGGTGGTGGCACGTGGCGATTCTAGGAAATGTCAACATCACCATTGGTGACATTATCCTGCCATGCCACTTCTGCTCTTTTGCTTCAGGACTTCAAGCTTCGGTGGTTTGCGCACCATCACACTCCAATTCTCCCAACCATTGAATTTTGAATTTATAAACAACTGTGAGATCTACGACTCACAATCACTTACACGCAGATCTGATGGATCTAATATGTCTTCGTCTGATCCAATGATCAATACTTCCCCCCTCAGATCTATGGTTTAGATCCTCTTTGGGACTTCAGAACTTTAGGCTTCAGCCCCTTTTGCTCTTATAATCTGTAAACTTTGCCAAAGTCGTGAATTCCAAAGGACTTGCAGGTTAACCCTCCTACACCTTTCTTCTGATCTGACGGTTGTGAAGGATCCTCCTTCTCCCAAACAGATCTTATGGCCCAACACCATGAATTTTTTATTTCTTCCTTTGTGGGCATTTCTTAAACTGTTACACCTCCTGTGCTTCCAAACATAGTCCAAGTGTTCTCCTCAACACCCTTCTGACACTCTGTATAGCAAAATTCTCTGGACTTCTTAATCCAAATTCCTTGTTTGTGGCCCATCCAGGTTTAGCATAGAAACCATGGGATTTGAACTTGAATTTTGTCCATTGCGACATAAATTCTCTTCTAGTGTTTGCTTCAACTTCCACTAACATGGCCCATCCAAGCTCAGTGTTGAAACCTTGGCTTTGATACCAATTTTTAGTATCCTCGACCATTAACCTCTATTGGGTAACACTACCCAATCAACTCTATCCTTTCTTTTATCTCTGATACCAATTTGTAACATCCCCAACCACCAACAGGCCGGACAATGTCACTTCCTGAACGCCTCTCTTAGTTATGATACCATTTCGTGACATCCCCAACCCTAAACCAACATGCCATGCCATGCCACCGAATAACCTTTATGCTCTGATACCAATTATTTCATAGACATATCTATCTAATGCAGTTAAAAAACTATAGCATTACGTTCATACTATTATTCATGCGGAAATAACATTAAAACATACAAACATTATACACAATCAATTCTAACAACATTATAACTTAATTTCAAGCTACATCATACAGAGAACAAAGATTTGGTACTTATCTCTTAACAGATGACCACCAACTCCGTGCAGACCTCCCACGAACCTCCCAGCCTTAGACCATGCTGCTCATCATGCTCAGCAGTGGGTCACCCCCGAGCTGGGAGTAAACTCCATCGGGCAAGGGATTCGTAGGCTACACAAGGACAACATGAAGGTCATACTGATCAATAGAAAGGATTTTCTCCTAGGTGCCAGCTCACACTACATCCTACAGCCCCTCATTCCTCACATGCCTGTCCCACCCGAGGAAGTGTGCCCCTTCTCTTCTCAACAGTCCTTTGGCTACCCCACTTCCCTTCCAGGGCTTCAACAACAGGTCGGACATGAATTCTGTGAGCACTGTAGCAGCAGTTGGGCTCCCTATGGGAAATCACTTCCCAAAAAACCTCGCTCACCTGGAGAGAGTTGCTTATAGGCCTGACAACTTGCTTCTTCAGTCCACGGGCCTAACAACCCACCTCTTCAAACCACAGGCCTAACAACCTGCTTCTTCAAACCATCTCCTAAGTCAATTCAAGTAAGGGCGATGGAAACATCAAAGCTCGGTATAGAACATACGATGGCAACAAGCCACACTCAGTCAAGAAACTGCGTCGGTTGTAACCGCCAAATGTTAAGACACAACACAGGCTCAGGTAGTTACATGGTGCACTATACTTCATAGGAAATACACAGGATAATTAAAATACGACTGTAGTTTCCCAAAAGGTGTGTGCTTGTTCAGAGGTCAACAATGGAGAAATGGTTCAATGCGTGAATCAGTGGGTGAATTCGGGAAGGATGGCCAACTGCAAGAAATGCGAGGTTTGTGAGAGATCGCAAGACTGGCCAAGGATGCGAGGATGGGGAGAAACGTGAGAATGGGAAGTGAAAACCCCAACAAGCTGGCTTTCCCAGCTATAACTACATGCGCCCAAGTAGACGCCTATCTTCCTGAAGCCGCTTGAGCTCCACTTAACACTCGTTCTCGTTCTCAGGAATTTAGGACAACACCGGTTATGTCAACCTTAGCCTTTAGGAAATAATAATTAAATATTATTCCTTTAGAGGTAAGCCCTCTAGATTAGCCCCTATTCCTAGACACTTAGCCCCTTCCTTTACCCTACCTAGTGGAGCTTAGTCCTCGATAACTCTTTCTTCGTGATCGGTCTACACGCAGTAGTGTGATTTTATTAATGATATGTGTATTTACATATACAAAAATCAGGCTCATTGGCCTTAAGAATCTAGGCTCTCCGGCCTAATAAATACATAACTCTTTGAGCTTATAAACACTTGGCTCACCAGCCTATAGACATAATTACAATTTAGCAGGGGCTCGACCTTGGGGTGTTACAAGTCCATTCTCATCACATATCTCCCAAATGTGTTTCTGGTTCCTTCTTGCAGTAGCGTAATTGTGGAAAATTTAGTATTATGGTCCCCACATTTCAATCAAACTGCTCAACTCTTCTGTCTCCAGTGTTCCTCTTCAAGTAGTAGAATTTTATTTCGTTCTATCTCCAAGGATTTCATATGATAGTTAGGTGTAGGACCCATCCCATCCCTCTGCAAACCCGAGAGTGTCACCCTGAGTTCCTCCTCTAGAGTTTCCAGCCTATGTAATTTTGCACGTCGCCTAAGTATTTCCCAGGTCTTAATCCAGGCCTTTAGCACTTTTAGTTTCCACACAAATCTGTGTTGGATATCTGGTTCCACCAGGAAATCACTATCCAACCAATCCTGTTTTACTATAGTAGAGAATTTTTCCTTTTCCATCCATGATGGATTTAATTTGAAAGGATAGGCCACCGGATAGTGTTGAAAATCAAGTTGATCTATAACTGGTGCATGATCCGAGACATATGGGAAGGTAAACCCATGATAGGTGCCTACCCACATCACATAATAAACTTTCCAAAACCAAGATACAATCCAACCGCTTAGCAATACCATCCAACCCAGTTCTTCCATTTCTCCACATTGAAACCACATCATCTGGGATCAAGTCCACCAAATGGTAGTCCTGGATCATAAGTTTAGAAAAGTCCACGAGCTTATCCAACTGTGTCGCTGCTCCCCAAATCTCGTCAACACCTTTAGGGAAATTTAAGTCTCCTGAAATAATCAAATTTTTAGATGCAAGCACACCACTCGTAGCCACCCGATCCCAAAAAGTTTTTCTCTCACTGCAGGGCCCATATACATTGAGTAAACAAATATCTTTGTTGTTTTCTAAAGAGATGCCAGAAAGCAAGATGCCCCCACTGTAGAGTGAAGGTTCCAGAACAAATTTATTGGGGTCCCATGTCACCAAGATACCACCCGAGTTTACCACAGAGATAACATCACAAGATAACCAACCAGGAATGAAATTTAACATAAATAAACGTTCCTTCTTCTCTTCAATGAGCGTTTCTTGTAAAAAAAAATATCAGTTTTGATTTTCCTAAGTAATTTGTGCATGGAGGCCAATTTCAGGGTCCCTCCCGCCCCTCGAATGTTTAAAGTGAGTAGGATCATTGTTTATCCCAAGAAAGGGATTTCATGTCTCTAATCACCCCAGAGTATGTAACAGGATGTGTGTGAGGTCTAGGTACAACAACTGAGAGGGTAGCCTTTTTACAAGCACTTCTCGTCTTTATGGGAGAAGTCTCGAAGCCCAGGCCTTTTGACCAAGCGTAACTAGTTCCAACCCCTCCAAAATGGTTTCCCAACTGTCCAACAAGTTCAGTAGAACCTCGAAGTGTTAACACAATTCTTCCCTGATAGGTAGTAAGTGGAATAGTAGCATTCACCTCATGGAGTAGAGGGACTAAAGAGTCCAGGGTCTCCCCCAATGAGCAGTCTCCAGGTTTGGATTCCCTGTACCCCGAAAGGATAAACTTATCTCCCCCCCCTCCTCAACCTCCACCTGAGCTCCCTAGAGATTCAAAAAAACTTCGTTAAAAAGTACCCCAGTCCTAGTAAGGGAACTGTCAGGTGCAGAAGGACAAAAACTAGGTTCCTCTCGAGGGGTGTTAACCATGATTGGGCTAAGCGAAACCCTATCCCTCACAAGGAGATGTGGAAAGACCTCTAAGTACGGGGAGTCAACCTTTGAATTCGACTCAGGTGCAAGAGAATGTATCATGGTCTTGTCCACAGACTAAGATGACGAGTCCAAAGCTAGTTTTTCCCAAGACGTAAGAGACTGAAAATAAGGACACAAAGCTTTGAGTTTACCTGTGATAGTGTGAGAGATTTTTTGAATAAGTGAGTTCGAGGTCTCAGAATAAAAGGTGTCTCATGAAAAATAATCCATGCCATGCGACTCACATCTATGAATATTCCTTAGTCATGTGTTTTCCGACTCCTCTTCCTCCATGAAACCCTGACATGAACTTCTCAGATGTCTGGTCTTGCCGAAGAAGGTGCACCAGAAAGGTAGGCCCAAGTAGTGCAGCCTTTTGTTGGGTACGGGTTATATTCTTTGCAGGAGTAATATTGTCTATGTTGCACCAAGAGTGTAGGGGATTGATAGCCCCCCCGCACGGGGGTTTGGGGGCAGTGCCCCGAAGATTTTTTTTTTCCTCGAGAAACGTGTCACATTTTTGGGCGGTTTTTTGGCACATGGTTTTTGACGATGGTTTTCTATTTTTGGTTAAGGAATTAGGTTTGTTGACTAATCTAGGTCATTAGGTTAGGGTTTTTTATGCTGCTGGCTCCTATATGTATATTGTATTGTAAACAATGTAACACTATGAATGAATATAGAATATGTTGGTTTTCCCGGTTTGGGTTTCCAGGGGAAAAATATTTGTGTAATGTTTGTATTTTGCATTGTATCTTTTTTGTTCTTTTATTGAAAATCTGTTTGCAATAAATATTGTACAAGGTTAAAATCTACACCTTTGAGAAAATAAATGATCTCTCCATTGTATGTCTAGAGCCTCCAACAAACTCGAGTGGATATCAACATCCACCAAGATCCTTCCCATCTTTCTGTCAGGTGCACAAAGAGAATGGTCATTAACACTGATGAAACGACCAAGTGCATTTCCGATAGTCGTCAGAGCCTTAACATTCCAAAGATTTAGAGGTAAACCGGGTAGAAGAACCCACAGGTGCCTGTACTGGAAGTAATCTTGTGCGTGATCAAAGGAAATCCTCCACCTTTTGAGAATCAAACTCCCCTCATCATAGGACCAAAGCCTATCAAGAATTTTCGTAGAGCCAACCAACGAACAAAACTTGAAGCCAAACCAGCCTCTTGGTAGGTAGAATAACTCCGGCTCATAACCCAGGATGGGTAGCCAGTGCATCTTCATTCAGGTAGTGAGTGGAGTAGTAAACTGTGAGTAGTATGAGAACCAACTGACCAGATAATTCAACGCTAAATAATATGCTTCATCCAAGCCAAGGTCATCCCCCATCACCATTTTGTGATGCGTCCGATTTGGTAGGCAAGGTTTCTTGCCATTAAACCTTCGGGGTGTAGGCTTTGGAGTAGCAAGGTTAGTACCACCAAGTGGTGGCGTAGTTACATAGTCGGGGCGCTTGTGACCTCCACTAGAATCTATGCTCACAGAAGGAGTATGCACAGAGCAACTAGCATCAAACTTCACAAATGGTGCTTTACCCTTACAACAAGGTGAATTCGAAGCTAGGGGGTGCACTGTGTCATAGGATAATAACTCTCGAGTTGATGGTCGAGCAGGGTTTAAATGTGCTGCAGGCGGATTAAATAAGCCCGCCTTCTCTCAAAATTCCTTGTCAACCGCACTCAAAAGTGCACGGACGACAGCTTCTGTCATGGGAGCTTAAAAAACAACGGAGGGTAAGCCACCTAGTTCCCACTAGGGCCTCCTCAGTGGGAATGCCAAGATAATCACTAGGTTCAGAAAAAGCAGTAAAATCGAAGTAAAATACCAATGTAAGCCCTGGCAGAAGAGACAACAACATTAACACCCCTGTCAACTCCAAAAGGTAGTAGAGTGGCCATGGCGAATGCAAGTATTAACGAGGCGTCCAAATTTAGTCCACCACTAACACCTCCAAATCCGACAGACTACAGTATATGGTTAATGCAATGGTTTTCCGCCAATGTAGGCCCCCCATTAAATGACACTAAAACTCTTAAGAACAAGCTCCAAGAACCTTCAAAAACCATCGCCAAATATATCCAACGCCAGATTTCCATCAAAAGCTACTTGCCAATGAAGACCCTGTTAAGAGCATTAAACTAACTTAAGACAAAATCTCAAGGTCCTCCAAGATCAAACGTCGAAATGACACCAACGCCATTATTTCCCTCCAATAGTTGTAGGTTTTCAAAAAACCTATTCCCACCTCCAACACTCAACCAAAATCCCCGAATTCTACCATTATGTGTAATAATTAATAACCTTATTTTACACATATCACTTCTTTTATTAAAATATAACATTTTGTTTCAATTTCATTTTTTCTTTTATAACTGCTAAGTTCAATAATGGAGGGTTGAAATGGTTCCAGACCAACTTAGATCCACGTTGCACTCGTGTATTTTTAGATTTAAGCATATAAAAATCAATTATATATTTAGTGTATTTGATGCAATCAACCTAAATCGATGTTGCACTCGTGTATTTTTATATTTAAGAATATAAAAATCGATTATATATTTAGTGTATTTTTTTCAACATGAAAAATGTCTCTTTATATTATATATATATATATATATATATATATATATATATATATATATATAGTTCTCTTTACACAAAAAAACATCAGTGATAATGCAACTCTGTGCACATCTTCACATCTTCACAAAATTACACCAGTTTTGGCTTTGTTCACAAAAAAGAGAATTTTCAAACTTACTCCTCCTCTAGACATAATGCTAGCAAAAGACCATAAAGGTATAGATATGTAATAGTCCAAAAAAAGAACAACACTAAAATTTCTATGCTACTTCAGAAAATATGCCGCTATCTCTGAAATCTTCAAGGCTTTGAAACTGATCCAAAAGGATGCTGAGAAATTAAAAGATATAGAAGAAGAGTGTAGGTCCTTTGTACCCATTGGCCCAATAGTTGTAGCTCACCAGACCTTCAGACTGTGACAAGGCTAACTTCAAAAGATAATCAGCTTCCTCAAGACATGGGTGAAGTAGATTTTTCTAAAACTTAACTTGAGTCTAAAAATCCTATCCATTCAACTCGATAGTGATGCTACCTGAAGCCTTCCTTTTTCCATCAACTAGTCTATAATGATCTTCGAGTCCCCAATTACCTGCACCACATCTAAAATCAGTCGAAGAGCTAGAGATAATGTCGCCCAAGCGCCTAACAGGTATGCTTTTGTATTGGTCCCACATCCACCGTTGATAATCCATTTTAAAACCAGATTTTCATTAATCATTATCAGACCCCCCGCCCCACATCTATTGTTTCTTGGATTTGCAGCTCCATCGAACCAGCACACTATGGAGGATAAAAAGCTTGGACTCTAAAGATTGCGTAGATGAATCATCTTCAATGGAGGCCCATAAGGAAGAGTTGCTTTAACTTTGCATAGAACATCGATGTTGGATGGCGCGCACCCTTCAATGATTACTCCATTCCTCTCTAACCATACATACCAACATATAATGGTTGGCATTGATTTATAAACTCCTTTTTTTCCCTAGATTTCCAAGCAATCCTTTAAAGACCTGCCTTCCCATACAACCAAAGAATCAAATTCTTTGTTTACCCTCACCCATACATCTTGGCAGAAACTACAAGAAACAAAAATAAGGAACACAGTCTTAACATCTCTAAATCAAATTCTTTAGTGTATTTGATGTAATCAATCTATCAAGTTGTATTTATTAAGTAGATTTTTAACAATGTTACATAGATTTTGGTTCTAGAACATTTTGATAAAGGAAAACTAAATTTGAATGGTACTATGAACTAATAAATTAGATGGAATAACCATTTGTTATTATTATACAATTTAAGTGGGTCTAATGGTTAAGAACATATATTTCTTTCTAAAAATCACAAGTTCAAATCCAGAAAAAACTTTACAAATTAACCTTAAAAATAGATATTATTATTATTATTGATGACTTGTTTATTTATATCTTGAAAAATTATTTAATTAAAAATTCATTTTTTTAAATCTTCACATCTTATAAAAAAATCATTTAATTAAAAAATCATTTTTAAAATCTTCACATTTTATAAAATAATACAGCACTTATAGATATGATAAATATAAAAATAAAGAAAACATGATTCATTTTTTCCACAAGGAAGATAAATTCTTTTTAAATTTTGTTTCGGTTTTGATCTTTCTTAAAAACACGTTAACGGAGAAGTAAATCATATATATATATATATATATATATATATATATATATATATATATATATATATATATATATATACTAAATTGATTACATAAGTTTAAAGTTAAGAAACACGTTAACGGACAAGTAAATCATATATATAATACATTGATTAGATAAGTTTAAAGTAAAATAATGATTTGAAGATTAAGATACTTTTTAATAACTTTAAAATAAAAATAAAATAATCCTATACAATTCTCTTTAATTATATTAATTTTTTACTCATATTTACCTATATTTATATAAAAAATCCTTTATATTATTTATTTAAAAGGTGACCAGAGTTTTCTCGTTCTCCTAACAAATGATTTTTTTTAGTGAAATATAAAATGAAAGCCATTTTTAATATTTTAATCATTTCTCGAAAATTTTTAATGCTTATTAAATTTAAGATTTTTTAATCTTTATTTTTCATTTTTTTTTATTAATTTAATGTTGGGTAAATAAGTAAAATTAACATTTTCAATTAAATTAGATGCATATTTATTTTTAATATAAGAGATAATGGTTGCTAGAGGCGCTTTCTACATCTCAGTATGGGGGAGATGTGTAATTCCTTTCGTGCTCAACCTCAAGTTCACAAGTGTCTATTTAAAAAAATATAATATTGACTAAATAAAAAAACAATGTGCCTTTTAATATAAAAGTTAAAAAAAAGAGAGAAGGAGATGTGTAATTCCTTCAATGCTCAACCTAGAATTGACAAGTGCACTTTAAAGATTTCTTTGTAAGTTTAAATGATTTTCTTTAGTAGCATTGAGTTGCATTATATATATATATATATATATATATATATATATATATATATATGATCTAGATGACCACATTTTATGCTATTGGTCTTGACATAGAAAATAATAT